>JAPDEQ010000047.1:0-238390 GCA_027569205.1 Aspergillus kassunensis
AAAATGGTTAGAATAACCGGTTACCATAGTAATTTACTAGTAAAGCGGTTCCGATAATACATCCGCTTTCATCCTTTCACTAGCGTACCCACTAGCTCTCTGGATACTTTTGGTGCACTCCTCCGTATACGTGCAGCGCAAGCCACCGTACTTTGAATAGCAATAGTTGAACCAGGAGGTCACCTCTGCAACCGGGCCGTAATATGCGACTTCCGTTGATGTGTTGCTGGAGCTGTCTTTGCTGCCACGCCGGGTCGCAGAGGAACCAGCGGAAGGCTCCAGATCAACGTACAGATCCATGTTGTGATCTATACAGCTAGGTGTATGGATGAAGCGCTCTGGTCCGCAGGGTCGGGTCACAAAATCATGCATAGTGCAAATACACTTCCCGGTCTTGATCCGCTGTTTGAGTTCTTCCCACCAGGGCTCGACAATAACGCGATTATGATGCAACTTATGCGCCGGCTCAGACACGGGACAGTCTTCTTTCGCACACGAGACATCCCCAAAATATTTTAAGTGCGTACTGACGTCTAAGTACGTATTGACAAGCTGGGTAGACGCGTCTAAGTCAAACATGTCACGAAGGGTATCCGAATTCCACCCTTGGAGAGTGAGTGGGTTGTTGGTGTCAGAAATTTCCTGTCTTACAAGACAGTCAAAGTCAGTGCGAGTGCCCTTTCTAAAATACATCATGTAGAAACGCCACGCGAAGAATACGCTGGCGAATCGCATTGTTCTCGAGGCAGGTGTCTCGCCGTATGTTTCTTTCATGGAGTACCGCCCTCGGCCAACAAAATACTGGTTAATAAGAGAGTTGTCACGGCAGTAAAACATCCTGGCGTTCATTGCGGCAGTCGGGCCTGTATCGCCATCAATATAAGCTTCTCCACAAGGGTCAATTTCAAGGATCGTCCGGATACTCCTATCGTCCCTTCTCTTGTAGGCGCGCATAAGAGCTTCCCATGCATAATGATTGTTAAGTGATCCGTCTCCATGCGGTCCCGCGGCCCGAGAGCTTTGGACCAAAAAAGAAAGGCACTCGAAGCTCGCCTGGGGATCTGGCCTCGAATGCGCGTCCTCAAAAGATGCAAGCAATAGCCACCCGTCAGAATGAGCATTGTAGAACTCAAAGCAGTCCTGGAAGAGTAGTAACATATCGAGTGGCTTAGTGGTATTTTTACAACACCTTAACAAACCCGTAGGTGTACTAGACACGGGTCAGACCCTGGAGATTCTCTGAACAATGGATACTGACCCTAAACCGTATGTATAAGCTCTTCTGTCAGCACCCTCTGAAATCAGCAACTTAGCCAATTCAAAATGACCCCAGTTTACTGCGATCTGTAAATGTTCAATTTAGCGGATACTCCCACAAGGGCTGATGATAGAAGGCTCACATGTAGCGGGGTCCAGCCGTTGGTATTAACATCGATCACAGATGCGTATCCACGTTTGAAGAGCTCACGAACAGCGTCGACATTCCCGCTCCTGCAAAAAGTAAAGATGAGCGAGTCGTCCGGAATGGCGTGAACAGGCTGTATAATATAACGCCATGTTCTATGGTGATTGATGGCCATAGCCTTTAATCCGTATCTTAGACCAAGTCTCATGAGCCAAGGAGCTGGATGGAAGTTGAATGACGTTTGCGTCTCGGTCTGAGTTTTCTGCTCATCGTCAAAGATACGGTGGTGTTTGATAATCTGGGTTTGAAAGTGAATAGTCCCGAACATAGTTTCGCGGAGCTCAGATTGGAATTTTTCCTTTTTTTGCAGATTTCGGACTCGGCTTTCGCTGTACTCGATCATATCTGTCGCGACTGGTATCAATGCACGGCGCATCATCGTGCTTGGGATGTTGTCTCCCAGCCGATTTAGGGCTTTTCGAATGGATTTGATGTGTTCGTCGGGATCAATAGTATCGGTTGGTGACTGGCTTGTTATACTCGCAGACATCCCACCTATAGCACATCCTCGTTAGTGCCTAATATCTCGTGGACTTAAACCGTAAGATTATATTCGGTGAGGAAGAAAATCACCTGTATGCGTTTGCACGCATTGCGAATACATATACGCTCCATCTGCTCATCATTAGCCTCGGAAGAAAATAAGCGAAACGTATATATGCAATAGCGTACACTCAGCTTTTGACTTCGACATACACTCTAGCAAAGCTTTCGCACAAGCTGCAGCCGACGCGGCAGCATAGTCCTGCCAAATTTTGTTCTTGTGACTATCGGCGTAGTCACAAGCACCTTTGATGATTAGACAGGATAGAGTATCACAGACCCCTCCACCTTCCATCTCGAATCCAAAAACTCCAAGTTTGCGCGCAAGTCTATCTCGGTGTTCCGCGGATTTCATGACTGTATCTCCAGAGGCCATGGGTCCGAAAAGTACATGAGGTCGAGGGGTACCTTGCGTATTAAGACGCAATCGCTGGACTAGAACCCCCTGACAGCCTACATTTAGGCAGTCACCATCATCGACATGTTGGCTCGAGGACGGAAACAATTGATCGCGATCGACGCCCGGGTATCCCCATATCGGATTTTTCACTGCCAGGCTTCGGACATACTCAACATGCAAGTCTTGGAATCGCTCCTGTTCGCTGCGCGTCTGGAGCCCGGACAGTAGACATCGAATCTCTCTATGCGACAAGTCAAGAGTCTGGAGCACACTTCCCTTCTGCTCAAACCTATCAGGGTATTGCCGTCCGAAATCAAATTTGACAACTTGGTGACTAATAATCACATCGCCCAAGATCAGCTCAGTTTTCTCGGTCGGAAATGGTACGCCTCCACAGATCCCCACGACAAGAGCCAAATCTATATTCGGAAAGCTAATGCGAAGCGTGGAAGCCGTGCTGGCGGCGCTCCCTTTACCCATCTCCGCCAGGCAGGTGAGCACGATGTAATCGGTGCCGATGCGACCGGTGCGATAGAAATTAGGGTCTCCATGCTGCTTCCTTGTGGGGAGATTATCGTAACGTTCATCGAATAGGGCCTCGACCGCGTCGAATTCGCGAGCGAGGGCGCAAATAATGGCTCTTCGGAAATCGAGCGGTTCGGGCCGTGCGGTGGTCGCCATCTGCCCACTCTTCGATCTTGGAGAGACTTGGATGGATTTTCAGGGTGAAAGTTGATGACATATGGCCCGGCAGGCCTCGCGGTGATGAAGAGAGAAATCTGGAGCTGGATAAGGGGAAAAGACAGAGGCGCCTCGACTCAGCCACGGGGTGTCGTGGCTGAGCAGTGGACTTTCAACGTATCACAGGATCAGGATGGCTTTGATAACCTCTAAAGAAGAGTTAGCCATGACAAGTTTTACTTATACAAAAAGAGGTTCCTCTAAGGATTAGTTAGAGTCACCCTGGCACCTACAACAACAACAACATCATCACCATGTCCGCCGGTATCGTCGCGATGGACATCTATGGAACGGCTAAATGCCTTTGGAACGCGCTTCAAGACAAAACTCCAGGAAGGTTTTATCAAGCACGGACTTTACCCTGTGCACCCGCAAGGTGCAGCGCGCAATATCATTGAAGTGGATAGCTTCAGAAATCCGACCATACTGATGCCTGAAGATCGGTCATCAGAGTCTCGAGAAATCTGGCATTGTACTTTAGCTTTTCTTTCTAGGAAAAAGGAAAGTGTTCCAAATACCAAGAAATGTAACCTGTTCCTGCTGACAGTAATAAATGAGTCATTGTTATGATACGGTAAACATTCGTAGAATCTTATATAATCTTTCATGCAACAAGAAGGATCTGGCAGGGTCGCCTTCCGTCACACTACAAAATCCGAGTTCAGTCACCCACATTCGCCTGTCTCCATGACTGGATTATAATTAATCAAACAAAAAAGCCATTTACATTATATTCTGAGCCATTCCCACAATTCCTCGACCACCTCGTGCTGCAGAAACGTTGCTGATATCCTGGAAGATTGCACGTCACTGCTGTAAGTATTGATGTAGCCCATGAGTACTTTGACCCCATCCTTCATACGAATATCTTTCAGCCTCTGTCCAGACGGTTCGCTGTGCACGTCCGATAAAAGCTCCCGCAAACGCTGTTTAGAAGCAGTAAGCCCAGTGATTCCGTTCCACGAATCGCAATGGACAATTTGGCGACCCTGATCCTTTATTTCCCCTGTACCGTCTTAACTTCGGTACAGCACAGGAGCGCATTGTCTTGCAGCAATCCAGTCTTGAATTCCCGATCAAGACGAGCGTAGTCTGGATCGTCTAACATTTTCGCAAAATGCCATATCGACGGATACCACACAAGGGCGACATCCTCCCAGCTAGCGTGAAGACCTTTGCTCCGTTCTTCCGCTCTTGAGGACCAGGATGAAACGCCAGGAGCGAAACATATGGCGTCGCTGCCATATCTCGGGCCGACTGTTCGCCCAAAACCAGAGACGTATCCTTCCAGGTACGCTAGCCTCTGGCCTGGAGCATACGAGAGCAGATTCAAAACCACCACCGGACCTTGATGAGACGAGCCGAAATCTCGGGCAAAATCCTTGAGTGTCACGCCATCCACATCCTTGTGTGACCCAAGGGGCCGAGACTTGGTAGCTAGTGATAGCTTCAGGTCATCAAGCGAACAAGATGCTTCCAAGTTGCTGGGATTCTCAGCAGACCATCCGGAGGGGAGAGAGGGCGCTCTAGCAAGAAGCTGTTCAGAAAATATCTCCGGCCTCTGGGCGTCATCCGCAACGTTTGCCGTAATGGACCAGCTCGATGCAATCTCGGGCCGTAGCTGCTCTGGTATATCTTTGGGTCCCACAAGAAGATAGTCCCATTTTGTCGTGATGTTCCCGGTTCCAGTCAGAGCGTCGGCAGACAAACGCGGCTCTAGAAGCCAGTGGTGCACTTTTCCGAGCCAAATTGGTTGACTGTGAAGGTTCAGGTCGCTAAGCTTTGACACCAACACTTCCGGTTCTATAGGTCGAGACAGGCAGATAAGATGAAATGTGGCTGGCGTCATTGTAATAGTATAACTTATACGTTGAGTTAAAAGACTGCTGTGATGCCAAAAGAAACGCGTTTTGGGCAAACTTTCATCTTATAGGATGCAATGTCCAGTATGACTCACTGTATGATGCTGACCACGGGTTTAGCCTATCTTATGTCCGTCCGAATTTGCTAGCATCAATGAAAAGCGTATTATAAGCGTTCATTATGTTATTATGAAAGGCACGGCATTGAACGAGTCCCGGATCATCTAGACAACCTGCCAGAAATATGAGCTGATGACACAGAATTTAAAGGATTTCTAGGTCTGCTCAGTTCAACAGGCTGGGACAAATGTTACTCTCTTTGTATTAATCTTGAGTACTCGACCCTCCGAACTAATAATACCCAGCTAGTACTAAACTCCGAGGTGGCTGACGAGATATGCTAGTCTAATATACCAAGTTATCTATCTTAGGTTAATTCTTATTTAATATAGGTATCTTTGCATGCTTGACTACTATTACTTATCTTTCATATATATATTAGGTAATTATATTATATTTTCTCTGTTCATAAATTTATATACCTGCAAATTGCAGTTACAAATGATACATGGGTAGAATACGGCCAACATTTCTACAACGTTCTCTGTTCTGATATCACTGCACTCTTTAGTGACACGTAGAATTGTCTTTAGGGAGACCGTATAAAACGGCTAAACCCGAGCTGTCTCTGCGTCATTTGTAGTTGGATGTATTCCAGTGGAAACTGTGCAGGGACAGGGTGGTTCGAGACCAGAAAAATATTCCGGCATGGGGTAGCTGGGAGATGGACGGAACGCGCCTGCAAAGTGGCAACAATCGCCGCCTAGGAAAACGAATGTACTTGGCGTTGTACGAGCAAGGCCACATATGTGTCCTACGGCGTGCTTGATGTCTTCGAGTTAGCAAGGAGTTTTCTAGTTTTGCGCTTTGAGTCAGGGATAAACCACATACTCCGGGTACGTCGAGAAGATAGAAGGACCCGTCGCCGAAATAATCGTGGGCGTTGAATCCTCCAATATTGAGCGGAAATTCGGGCTCGTGGATTCGATGACCCCTGACTTGTTATTTATTAAAAGACATGCCCATAACACAGAGAAGGGGTAAAAAAAGGAAAAGAAAAAAAAAAAAAAAAGGCAGAGAACATGCGCTAGATCCGACGCCAGTATAGGAGAGCTGGGATTTTGCGGCCACCCTGGGGTAAAATCTTCGACGAAGCCAGGCCCAACGACGATGTCGACAGAGTCAGGGAACCTAGACGCATCTCCAATATGATGCCAGTACCAGTGACTCCATACAATAGCATCTTTGGAGATGGTAAGCTTGAGCGGATAAATCAAAATAACCTAGCCAGGGACGGGATGATAGAAACCAAGTTTGTCAAGGTCAATCCCATTTTCCAACAAGACTTCGTCAACTGCCTTTCCGACCTCTAGACTTGAAACATGATTGCCGATCATCGATTTAGCTATCGGACTTCCATTCCAAAAGTCCTTACGGGCTCCGCAGTCGTATAACATGTAGCGAGGCCCATTGTTAGTGTGGCGTTCTAGGAGAAAACACGGGGTCGGGAAGTTGAGTCTAGTATGATATTTGATGACTGGTTTAACAAAAGCTCGCGCATCACAAACCATACGTGTTGTTGTATCGACGGCTCGCACTCGAACGCAGTGATCCGAGGCAGGAATCTCAATTCCCCGATATGAATTTTCGTTGATTGACATGGTGGCCTGACTATTGAAGTTCCAATGATGAGATTTTGCTTTCTACAGCGGGGGAAGGGGAAATTATAGTTCACTTGAGTGATCCCCAGATACTTGGCCGTGGGGATTTGGGGAAAGTTGCGGGGGGAAACCTCCAGTACAATCTCCCATCAATCTTGATATTCTGTTTCCAGTAAGGCTTCGTGTACCACGGATCAATACCAAATATTACCAAACTGTAAAACTATCAGTTCTGTTTAATGTTCTTCATTCCCCGCTTCTGCTTCGGGCTGGGCTCTCTTACATCAACAACTAGCCTCGCTCCCGACTCTATATATGAGTTTGAGTTCCTCTGGAACAACAGCACCGACATGACTGATTTTTTACCCGCAGCATTCTTCGACACAGATGACTCGTTATCTGAAATCCGGCAAACTGATAATATTAGACTCAACGGCTCGGGCTCTAGCTCTAGCTCTACGATGCCCGCCCCTCAATTTGAACAAGGCGGAAGAGACCTACCCCCCCAGCAACGAAGCTAACCCCGTGCCCTTCGTGCCACCTTCATCTCGGCTTCCACCTTTAGAGCCGGACTCTATATCATCACGTAATGAGAGACTACCTCACAATGAGTTAGAGTCTACTGTAGGCCTTGACTCTGTGGATACTCAGACTGGCTTGCTGCGGAACAGCTGGTTTGCAAGTGCGAGGTAAAATCCTTGAAAATGTGCTTGGTAAAAATAGATACGTCGGGAAGAACATCGACGAACTTTGTTCGTGGCGTATATTGTCCTCAACCTGGCTAGTATCGCTTTCGATGTATCTCCTTTGATCATAAATCATGGAATCAGACTGTCGCAACCTATTATCCCAGGATCCGAAATCCATCGCTCTACCTTTCACGGACGATCCAATTCCACTGTTCACACGCTCCTTCCACGTTGATCGGGCTGTTCTTCAATGCATTCACGCCCTAAGTATTCCAATCCCGATTGGCGTTGCATTTGTTGCTTGCACACAATCAGTGAATGGGAGTATTCAACACCCCCTGTGTACACTGGAACGTGCACTTCTACTCAGTCGGTGGCTAAATATGGCTTTGGATGCAGTATAGGCATGGGGGGTGTGACAGAAAGCTGCTAGGGATGATCGCTAGTCTCGTCGGAGAAACGGATATGGCACATACACTGGAAGAAAAGAGCATGGATAGTTTCTGTATCCGTCGAATGATAGCAATGGTTGTGAGGCTATGGGCTGAGATATTCAAAGATGTCCACAGATTCGAAATTGTCCGTGTTATTGGCGAGACACTGTCAATCGTGGCAGAGCTTCTTGAGAAAAGACTTGAATGAACCAATAAATAGGCCTATGCGAGATGGTTTGTATCTTTACTGTACGCAGCACTCGTAGATCTGCGCATGTGTATCCCGAAGTGTCGTGGATATATATTTATATTCTGCATGTACGCGATACAGCAAGACATACGTGTTGACCAGTTGTGGCTATCTCATTCTATTGGTACTTATGGAAAACCTTCGCAATAGCCTGCCATCTACCGTCCACCTTAATAAGGGTGGGGAAATCGGTGTAGTCGGCACCCGAAGCATCTCCTTCCATATCGATGCGCACCACGGCGGTGGTTTGAGTGATAGCAAGAACATCATTGCGGGCCTTAATGGCAGGGGCGCTACCACTGTCGCGGATGAATGTATAAAGGTTATCAATAGGACCAGCGAGCATGTCGGGCTTAGGAGGGCTGATATAGCCGTACATGACAGCGTCCTTGTGGAATACCTGGGCAACAATATCGGGGCTACCAGCGCGCAGACCCTCCGCGTATTTATTGGCAGCCTCAATCACGGCATCGTACTCGGCGGTAGGAATGGTCTTGAGGTTGGCAGTCATTTTCTAGATATGTGTTAGAAAACTTGATAGTCGGGGAGAGTGGTAACGAATGGATGACTTGATCAGAATGGATCTGAAGTATATTAAGGGAGGTAGTTGGATAATACACCGTGAAACGAGGAGTAGCTCATTGAATGTGTTTGAATTTGTTTGAATACTACGTTGGCCACAGAGCATAGAATACATGATTATCTTCTCCAGATGTCGACAGGTATCCGCTCGTTGGAGATCAGTACTTCCTCATCACGATTACAGTATGTCCGCCTAGTACAATAAGTAAAAGTACGGCCAAATTAATAATTCGGTTTACCGATGTATACAATCCTTGGAGGATTAGGTAGGCATTCCTTCCATAGACCGCACGTAGACACTCGAATGTGTCTAGCACGCCCAATCCAATGCCTCAATGAATCCGAGGCTATTGGAGAAGCAATGGAGAAAATTGGGGATCTATCGCATGGGGTCGGAAATGTGGAGCAAAAATCAACTGACCCAATTCTACTTTTTCTTAGCTTTCACTTGAAGTTTGGAGCAAGAATTCTCATAGTGCATCATGGCGTAGTAGACGTTTAAATATTAGTATGCTACCCTTGCTTCTTTCGGGAGTTCAGTCTCTCGGCTACTAGTCCATAGTCCGTATCCTCATTCTCTGCACACAAATCAACGTCGTTCAAGAAGGGAGGAAACATGTCCCCCATTCGACTTGGCATTATAGGCTTGTCCGCCGATGGAGGCTGGGCCGCTACGGCCCATTTGCCTTACCTGCAGCAGTCCAACAAATACACCATCACAGCTATCTGCAACTCGTCCGCCGAGACCAGCAAAAGAGCCATCGAGCAATACGGTCTCAAGTCTGCCAAGGCTTTCGACAACGTACAAACCATGTGTGCCTGGCAAAACATTGATTTGGTAGTTTGTGCTGTTGCTGTCTTCTCACACTATGAGCTCATCAAGCCTGCGATTCAAGCCGACAAGGATGTCTATGTTGAATGGCCACTGTGTGCTACGACAGCACAGGCCGAGGAGCTCCAGCAGCTAGCTAGGAGGAAGGGCGTCCGTACCATCGTTGGTCTTCAAGGGTGCGTTTCGCACGTACAGACCACTTTAGCGGAGATTATCATGAGTGGCAGAATCGGCAGCCCCTTGGTCACTCGGGTTTCCGGCAGCGCTTGCACTGGGGAAACAGGAACTCGGCTTGTGGAGCGTTATCAATACTTCAAGGACCGCGACATCGAGGGTGTTTCAGGCCAGGTCATGCTAAGCATCTATGTTGGCCACACCTTTGAGCCTATAGCTCATCTGCTGGGCCAGCCGAGTCAAGTCTCTGCGCAGTTAAAGACGACATGGCCTATCGTCAATATAGTCACCCCGGATAACAAAGTCCTGCAGAGCGACGTGAAGAAGACTGCAGACGACTATGCTTCTTTACAAGGTACCCTCGACTCGGGTGTCCAATACACTTATACCATACGTGGTGGAGACGCCTTCGATGAGAGTGAAGGCCTAGTTTGGGATATCATCGGCGACAAAGGTGAAATTCGACTTACCGGAGGCTCTATCATGCTGAATCTCGGGGCACCCGACTACAAAATCCGAGTCAAGGACAATAACTCTGGATGCGTGGAGCTTGCCGGACTCCACGACCATCTGGATCTCCCACTGGCTGCCCAGAATATTGGAAGCCTTTACGAGAAATTTGCGGATGGAAAGACTGTCCCTACTTTTGAGGATGCGGTCGGACGACATCACTTTTTGGATGCAATGTTTCTGTACGCCAGCAAAGGGGGTACCCAAGAGAAGGTTTCGGGTGATTAAGCTGAGGCGCACGATAGGAAATGGCTACATTCGGGGGTCGAGACTGATGGACTTGAAGAGGGTCCAAATCCGTTTCCAGGCCAGGAAGTGATTCGCTTTACATGTATCTAGTCACTATCAGCTATATGTCGACTAGTTTATTTTTTTTTATTTTTTTGACAAGTGCAGATAGAATGGCTACCGGGAATACGACCCTTTAACTCTATGGTGATGTAAGAGAGCCCAGCCCTGTAACAGTCCCCTGCCAGAAAGCCCGGCGTGGAAAATCTACTTAAAACTTCGCAGCAAGGGGTTTGGCAAGTCACATTCAATTCATTTCACATGCACTGTTAACAATATCCTCAAACACGCGAGGGAACCAGAAGACCCGAACTCATCAGGTAGCTGACAAGATTTGCACAACGCATCAGGCAATAAACCTGCGTAGACCACATTCAATATATTATTCCTTCGTATCCAGCATTTGGATTATTCATATACCAGGTCACATCCCGACCCTCTTCTTCAAGAACTGTCATTCCATTCCCCATGAAAGCAAATCGATTGTTGGCCAGTGGAGTCCAGTTCCAGTCTTCGTACCGGGGGTTGAGGAGACAGTGGATGTTTTGGATACGGCTTCCAGGGTGCGTCAAGACTTTTCCATCTTCTTTGCCACCTTTCAGCCATGACCGACACCTTGTTCCCCAGATAGTTTTCTGGTGGAACAGATCGTTGTGGTGGATAAAGTCGTTCACTGCTTCAGGGGAAGGGACAACAGCTTTGTAGTGCTCTGTCTGTGCTTTCCACACAATGCGGAGCATGTACTTTGTGACCGCCTCAAGAGTAGGTATTGCAGATCCGTGGGATAGAGGGGAGCTGGGTCCAAGGAAGACTATGTATTATTGCGAAAGTTAGCAAACGACGTCGGCGGTCCTCCATAAACAGGCACAAAGAGATGCGAACCAAAGTAATTAGGCATGTCACGGACACCCAGCCCAAAGTACGCCGTTGGACGGTCTTTCCACAACTCTGCGAGAGTCCTGTTGTGGCGTCCTGTGATGGGAAACCGAGGGATCCATGAATAGTCGAAGCCGGTCGCGCATACGATGGCGTCTAGCTCGATCACTTCTCCGGTTGCGGTTTTGATTCCTCGAGGGACAATTTCTATGATAGGGTCCGTGACTAGCCGGACATTGGGCTGGGTTAGTGTTTCCAGGTACCCAAGGCCTGGTGTGGGCCTCCTGTAATTATGTGAATAGTGAACAATATTAGGTGTACTATTCATACCTGCAGCCAACACCAAAGGTTGGAACTAAAGCGCCGATGAGCTTGTCATCCTTTAATACAGTCTTCATATGCTCAGCGAGCGCGTGTTGCGTTTCCTTTTGCATTTCCGAATCTTTGAGGTTCTTTTCCGTTCATCAGCTGGTGAAGAACCTGGTTATGGATACCAATGGCGTCTTACCAACTTGAAATTTCCTGTCATCGCCTTTTCAAGCGCCTTTCGATACTCGAGAAACTTCTTTTCATCTTTCAAGAACCCCGTCTTTTGTTCTTCGGTATCTGTGACAATATAAGCGTTGTGACACGTCGCAAACCGGCAAAACAACTTGCATTGGAAATTGCCTCCTTCTGGGCCGGCGAACTCGCTTGCAAATGTCGGCGTAACCCAAGTCGGGCTTCTTGAAAAAGAAATCAAAGACTCCACCTCTGGATTTCACTGTGAGCATCTTTCCACGAAAGAATGGCATGAGAATCTTACCTGGGTGTATTGCAGCGAGCACCTGCATCCCCGACGAGCCATTGCCAATTACACCGACCCTTTTGCCCCGGAGATCGATATCGTCCGTCCAATGCGCTGTGTGGACCAATTGACCTGTATAGCTGTCGATGCCGTTGATGGCGGGCCATTTCCAATTGCTATTGAGTTGAGGGGAATTAGGATCGCATCTTCCCAAGACAGAATCAGATCTTACTTGAGATAACCCCCGCCATTGAAGAGAAAGTGGCATTCGTCTGAGAAAACACGACCGGAAATCTCATCCTTGACACGAACATCCCACATGCCCCTTTCCTCATTCCAAGTGCAATCGAGGATGCGATGTTGTAGCTTGATATACTGCCTGAGGTTGTATTTGTATGATGTAGCTGTCATGTAGTCGCAGATCTCGGATGAGGTAGCATAGCTTTGCAACGCAAGTCAACAAATATCCAGTGGGCTTTAATATTACCTTGAACGGCTAAAGGGAAGAATTAGGACCAACAATTGACTCCAATCTGGGTTCTGCGCCCACGAGAACTGGTAATTATGCGCGGGTATATCGCAAGCACAACCTGGATATCTAGGAAACGACAATAAGTAAACGTTGCTAAACAATACCACAAACAGGTAAGCATACCTATTCTCGTACCACGTGCCACCAACATCTTTATTCTTCTCGTAGACGAGAAAGCTGACGTTACGAAGATGCTCCCGAACCTGGAAAGCCAAGTTAAGTCCAGAGGCGCCGGCTCCAATGCAGATGATCTTCAACTGGCGCGCGGTGCCCATGGGCACATCGGGAATTGAATATCTGTCATCAGCTGCAAATGGCGTGCTCTCAGCTTCGGCAGTGAGTGACCCCATAGTCACAGTTGTACCTCGTTCAAAGTCAAGAGAAGAAATTTCTTGTGGTAGGTAGGGTTGGTAAGTTTGAATCATAGAGCAATGTATATGATCTTCTTATCAATAATGAGCATGTTCCGATGGCTCCTATATGAGGCGCTGTCCGGGGTCGTTCAGCAAATGTGTTGAAAGTCCGAAGGTCCGAGGGTTGAAGGAGCATGCAGCAAAGCTCGGATATTGACTCCAACTCGGACCGAACATCTAAGCTTCAGTAATCAGGCCATACGAAAGCTTGAAAGACTAGGAATTTGGATCAGGACTATAAGCATAGGTTGAGTCGAATCACATACGTTTTGGTTTTCTGGCTCAAGCTCATCTTCACCGCGGTTGTGCAACTCCTATTCACTGAACCAAAAAGCAAGAGTAGCCATTCTCTCTCAGGCATTTCCATCATGCAAACAAGTGCCGAAGGGTACAGCTGGACCCCGGAGCAGGGTTCCCTGACTGGGGGCTTTAAGTGCAGAGGTGTGATTTCACCTCCCGAAAAGCGGAATCCCGTGCGAGAGCTCTATGATGCAATTGTCATAGGGGCGGGATATGCTGGCCTTTGCGCTGCTCGTGACCTAGCTATTGGTGGTGAGTAATTACAGAATATCTATCGCCATAAGGACTTGATGCTAAAAGGAGGGATCGCAGGTCAGTCAGTCCTTCTACTCGAAGCGCGAGAGCGTGTCGGCGGTCGAACATTCACCCTAGAGGATGAAGATGGTATGTGGTTTGCATGTTTAAAGCTGTTGTCAATGCTTATAATGAAAATTAGGGTTTCTCTTCGAGATGGGTGGCACTTGGGTCACACATCACTTCGCATACGTCCTTCGCGAACTGACGAGATACAATATGGATCGAGATCTCATCATGTCTCAGCATCCCGGCTATGAAAATGACTATTATACCATCAATGTTGAAGGTGTGAGGAGATCCCAGAGATCCCAGAGAAGAGACTCCTACGCTGACACCGAGAAACAGGAGCAGAGCCGCGCAAGCTTAGCCACGAAGAGGCAGGCAAAATGCTGCAGCGCGCCTGGGATGTTTTCGTGAACATTGACGGAGAATACGGTCGTCGGATATGCCCTCTGCCCCATGCTCAGCTCGATAATATTCGCGTCACCCGGCAGCAGGTCGAGGAAGTGGACAAGCTCTCCTGCAAGGATCGCCTTGACCAAGTTAGGCATCTTCTCACCGCAGAAGAAGCTGGGATGCTCTGCGCCCTCCTTCTCAACATTAGTGGAGGGACGATAGAGAACTTTGGCTTTTGGGATATTATCCGCTCGCAGGCCCTCCTCATCCACTCGTCGACCAACTTTGCCGACATCTGGGCTACCTACAAGCTTCGCGAGGGCCAGTCAGCCTTTGCTCGTCGAATGTTCGAGGAGGGAACGGACTTTGGTCTCGAGTACGCGTTCAACACCGAGGTGACATCGATTTCCGATGAGTCGCGCAATGCCATGGGCTGCGTCAAAGTGACTACAACAGACAACAAGGTATTCACGGCCCGTCGCGTTATTTGTACGATCCCCCTCAATGTTCTTCAGACCATCAAATTCAGCCCTCCCCTTTCTCCACTGCGCCAGGAAGCAATCAATATCGGCCACGTGAATTTCATGACAAAGCTGCATGGGATCGCCGAGGGGAAAGGGCTTGCGTCCTGGAACGGGTCGGCTTTCCCGGGCTACATCGCTGTTGGATGCAGCGATGGGATTACGCCGAGCGGGGACACGCACATCGTGGGCTTCGGAGGAGATGAGCGCGGCAGCTTTGTACCAGAGCAGGAGCCAGATAAGGTCGTCGCTGCCTTTAATCATCTACATCCCATGAAGGTCAAGAAAGTGGTAAGTAAGCACCGATGTTCACTATAAGCGGCAGCAGCTGACTCGGTGAGTTGCAGGTATACCACAGCTGGTGCAACGATCCTTACTCGAACGGTGGTCCGGCCTGGTGGCCACCGCTTTACATGAGCAAGTACCAGGATGAGTTACAGAGAGCTCATGGCGCGGTTTTATTCGCTTCTGGTGACTGGGCGCATGGTTGGCGTGCGTCTATTGACGGCGCACTGGAACAGGGCACGCTCTGTGCTATACGTGTACTGAGAGAGCTGAACAACGCTGACAAGACTCACTCCTCGGGTCCCCGTTTATGAGGCTTGATTTGAGGTCTGGCCTGCTCAGGTGCGTGTTAGTGGTTATCGACTAGACAGTATATCTCCTTGCTGTGATAGTTTTTATAGAGGTAGCGAGGCATCAGCCGTCTAGATACCTTTATAACAAGAAGTCTAGTTATAAGGAACACTGCATGAACGGGACACTTAGAAGTCGATGATCTTGACTAATATCACTCGTAAGGAATTGAGTGGAAGCGATCACAATATATTGATTACATTGTTAGTTCATTAGTGATGTCGAAGACAAATAGAGAATCCTATTCCACTGGCCACGAAATTCGAACCCTGTAGTGGTGAAATTATGTCCATTAAGGCGCCCTGCGATGTAGGTTAGTCAATGGATGCCAGCAAGTAATGATGGTGACCTCAAACTTCATTTTACGCGGCCCTACCTATCTACGTAGTGAACTGGCTTCGGCTATGGGAATGGGTGATTCCGCTACTAGAACCGCAAAGTACCGAACTACTGGTAATAAGATAAGAGAACGGAAGTTTATTCGGAAACAGGTTATACAAAATTATACACTTCATTAAGTAGCTATATATTTAGTGACCGAGATTGAGGACTGCCCGAGATATACAAACTTGCAAGTGCCGAAGCTCGGAGCTACATTGACCTGTGAAAGTCCGAGCTGTATTTCTTCGAATTCTGACTAAACTGTGCACAATAATGTTAGGGGACCGATGTGATGCACCATGCAGCTTTAGGATTAACAGTGAAAGCTATGTGCATCAAACATCTCTCTACGTAGTACATGGGCTCCGCGGGCCTTCCAATGGCCGAGGCTGCACGGCCGACGAGCCTGGTCAGGTAGACTCGAGGAGCTAGGCTCGGTCCCTGCGCTTAGGTATAAAAACGCCTACCATCACACCCACGACATTCACATAGGCCGAACCAAAGTCCTCCATACTTTCCCAGTGCCTTCAAATCCCACTTTTCTAAATCCAACCAAGACTGCAAACGTGCCCTAACCATGCAATCCAAATTCCACCAAGTACATCTTTCGCACGCAATCCCAGACACGACAGTCCCATTCTCCATAACATGCTCACCCGGCACGGACATCTGGGCAAAAGCCCCTAGCACGCGGACCTTCAACGCGCCTATAATTTACCAGCCGACGACGAAGGCGGCTTTTATCTCGGCGCAATTGACAGTGTCGGCGGATTTCAAAGACCAGTTTGATCAAGGGGGCCTCTGCTTTGTTATAAAAACCGAGGATCGAATGCGATGGGTGAAGTCTGGGATTGAAGTCGTGTTTGGAGTGCCTTGGGTGAGCACGGTTGTCAAGGATGAATGGGCGGATTGGAGCATGCGCGAGCAGTTTGTGGGTTCGAAGGACAAGGTTACCGTTGAGATCAAGGAGGAGGATGAGGGTGACCTCCGGCTCTATGCACTGGGGCCGAATGGCGGGCGCAAAATACTGCGGGAAATTTCTTGGTGGGGGGCTGTTCCTGATGCTACTGAGATTTGGGTGGGTGCGTACAGCGCCAAACCAGCCCCCAATGGAGAAAACGGGGATTTGACGGCGCATTTTGAGGGGTTTGATATTAGGACAAAGTAACCATATTCAAGGAAATGTATATAGTTATTCTGCTATGCCATCCACTCTATGTTCCATAGTATACGACAGTAGATAACCGTTGTTTTCACGAAGGATGCCCGCATTGACTTCAATCCCCGACCTGCAAACCATAAATGCCAGCAACATGGTGCACTAGCGAGTCGGGTCAAAAAAATCTAGAAATCTTGAATCATTGCCATCCAGGCCAAAGGAGTTGAACACGGTATTGTAAAAATACCCGCTGTCAAGAGGAAAGACGAGAGACTCCAGGGACTCGGTATGTGTGTTCACAGCCTATGTTCGAATGAGTTCCTGGTTTTGTATGTGCAGGGGTGGCATTTCAGACCTCGGTGGAAGGGTGTGGGAAGCCCAGTTGTTCGTAGGAAACCTCTGGGTGAACCTGTTGACCCTCGTAGGGGTCATACGCGACGTCATTTACGTCTCCAGAACGACCACCCGCTCGTGGGGTGCCTATAGATTGAGCGTGTCCTTCAAGGTGAGAGGACGGCTGCACATAGTCCTTCGCCAATCGAATTAAATTTGTCATGGATCTGGATATGTCGGTGTCCGGCCCTCGAATCATTTGCATGCGCGCAAAGTATCCTGACGCTACGTCAAGGTATGTCATATTTGTGGCGGTTTCCCTGTGGGCAGGGTTATGGACGACTAACTCGAATAAGATGAAGACGGCCACCATGGGCATATGGGTGAGCATCCTGAAAGCTTTAGTCGACGAGGGAGACATTCATCAGGAATCTACGTACCAGGACGGGGTGAAGGGTTCCATCACAAGGAAGCTTGTGAGGCTAACAATCGCTTGGGCAGCGTGCATTAGCATCAATTTGCTTTGTGACCGTTGTGTACTTTGGTCAAATTCTGTCAAGTGCAGGATTAGTCGTGCAATCGCGATTTGCAGATTGTAGTAGTACAGATGCATCCGGACGATTAGAGTCAGAGACGCTGGCGTGGTGAATTGATGGAGCTTGATAGGTGACCCCGGCCGAACGGGTTCAGGCAGAGAGGCCTTCCAGGCCTCGAGATCGGCTAGAATAGACCTGGTATGTTTGAAATAAACATCGCGTGGTGAAAGCGCAGCGCTGACAGAGAACAAGACGTCGTATGCCTTGGATGTTAATCGCGAGAAAGATGCCCAGGCTCGGAGCCACTTCAGATCCCCGAGGAGACTGTCATTTTCGCACGGAAGGGGGCAGGCTATATCACAGTCGCTGATGAGCTTATCGGAAGTTATGTTTTAGTACTGGTACACGTTGCAAATTTGCAGGGTGGGAGGTAAGACTGACAGACGACCTGCCGACATTGAATGAAAAGTCCTTTTCCATACAGTACACCACCCAAAACGCTTTTGCTCGTTTCTGGAACCTGCTTGGTTCTTTAGGCCTTTTGCCGAGACCCAGTGAGATGACGATTCTAGCAGCTTCATTTACAGGGATCTCGTCCACCGCGAGGGACGCATGCGTCTGAGCAAAAATGGCCTGCCCATGTCAGTTAAGGTAGCCCCGATTGTTTGGTTCTTCAGTGGCATGATACCATGGCAATCAGCGCCTGTGGTGTAGTTAGTATGCGCGAAGATTCAAGAGGTAAAGAGGTGAACTTTCGCACCTGGGCTGTTTCTACAGTCCTTCGAATCAGCACGAGCTCGGGCATGAGGTTCAAAGATGCCTGGAAAAACTTCCAAGATAGTCCCTCGCCTGGTAGAAAGGATCCACCATCGTGATACATGGATCCAAGAGCTAGAATCGCATAGTAAAGAGCCTGCCACGTAACATTCCTGACGAGGAAGTCACCAAGATCCGGTCTTGAGGCGGTTTGCTGAAATTCGTCACGATCAAGGAAAGGATACATGGGATGCACGTATTTGAAGAAGGACTCCACATACGCGTCCGACGCTAAAGTGTCTTCCGGGGAAATATGTGCTTTGGTCAAAGGGGAGCTTGTAGGGAGCGGTTGATCTGGCACCCTGGAGAACCCTCTTAATTTCTGCGATAGGTGCTCATCGAGTTCTTTGATAAGCCTTCCTAACTTATCATTGCCGAGAATGGCTGATATGGTCTCGATCTTGCTTTCAGAAAAGAAGGCAATAGTCGAACTAGCGACTATTGTGATATCAGCCCAGTACACTAATCACATTTCTGCATGATGGAAGCTACCATGGCCATTACTTGTCTGGCAAAGTCAGTGGTGTGCTCTAAGCCCGTCCAAGGCTTTTTACACGTACCGTGAATATTGATTGTTGTATGTGAGCTGACGAATCCTCGCCGCCTCCCAGAATGCGATCTATAAAGAATTCAGGGACCGCGTTTTCTGGACGTCCTGCAGGCGGCGACACCAGTGTCGGTAGTGGAGCTACTGGAATAGAAGTTTCATTCTGCGACGAGTCGAGACCTACTAGTCGGGTCGGCGTTGTTGGCACAATATCGCTGGATGAAACAGCTTCGGAGGGGCCCGGTGTTACGACAACGGGGTTTTCGAGTAGAATGGACTCAGGACCTGCTGTATCCTGAGAGGATGATTGGTTCTGGATCCGTCGCTTTTTGATGCGAGAGAACTGGCATGTTTCGTGACGTCTCTGTGGCCAGTAAGCATCGATATTGCAGAAGCAACGTTGACTGAAAAGGTGACTGAAAAGCGTACATGGCAGTTGATACAAACACTGTCTTCCTCGCGTCGTTCTATTGGTTAATTAGATTTGCATGTCACACGAAAGATAATCCATCTGCGGGAGCCTACTCAGACAGCGAACCTTGCGCACTCGACAGGCATCACAGGTAGCAAGGATTTTTTGCCCTGTCATTGTAAACGCATTCGTTGAGCAAGGTCCGAGACCAGTGGAAGGGAAATAGGTGAGAGTCCGAGCCTGCCGAAATGATGCAAAAGGAGGTCGGTCTGGACTCTGGAGGAAGGCGGAGGTTCGGTCCTTATCTGACACCGGCTCTCGCTCGGAGTGGGCCTTGGACTCTAGAATTACTCCAAGATCCAGACTCCGAAGGCCGAAAGATAATACGAATACGAACACCTCAGTGAACTATAATATGCTAAGATTTTGTTGAAAGTACTAGGTACACCGAAATGTCCGACCCAAGCCTCTCCGCCCTGCTAGACAACCTTCAATCCAATAACCACGACAAATTCACCCCCAATTTCCAAATCCTCGAGTCTACCTACCCCTCGGCGAACGGTATAGACCATATCAAAGTACACGTTCTCGTGCCGAAATGTCTCTCGCCTGGCGCAAGACATCGACCACGGCCGCTGATGGTCAGAATCCACGGTGGTTATCTGGTTAGTTCTTTTTTCATTCCTTCTCTCTCTGTGCTGTGTAAGGCGAAGCTACTTGGGAAGCCCTTTGAATCTGCATGAGATCTCGTTTTGGTTCGAAAGCCCACGGACTGGTCCTGATCATTGCAAGGTTACCGGATCAAGTTTATACGCCCCATGGTTTGGTGATTGGGTCTTAGGCTACGCCAGAGATGCCGGAGCAGTGATCGTGTCCCCCAATTATCGCCTCATGCCGGAATCAAACGGGGCCGAAATTCTCGAAGATATGGATTCATTTTGGCGGTGGCTGCAACAGGGAGGACCGAACGTACTGTTAGCAGAGAAGGCGCCCATGTCACTCAAACTGGACCTGTCACAGACTCTGTTGCTCGGCGAGAGCGCCGGTAGGCAATTCCCATCCTAATTTCTTTATGGCTTTGCATTGATGCGATCTGCCAGGCGGGTACCTGGCCGTGCAGTTAGCTCTCAGTCATCCCTCCGACATCCAAGCTCTTGTCGCTCTATATCCCGTCCTTGACCCTAGATCCAAGTTCTATACGACGTCATATGAGAAGCCTATGCACGGCATACGGAACAGGCCAATCAGTATTGTCGACGACCACATTGCAAGCCTGCAGTCGGACTCGGCGCTTTCTGGCCAACGCCCAGTCGTTACGGAGGCGGACCCGCCCAACCGCCTTGAGCTATCCTTCGCGATCGTTCAGCATGGCAGGTATTTGGACTTTTTAGGACAAGACCGAGAACTCTTCCCTATCGAGCGCCTCAAGGATAGTGCCAGTAGTGAAAACATAGACGAAGGGAGAAATATTCCGCCCATGTTTATTTTCCATGGCAAAGATGATACTATTGTGCCATACCGGGGCACCCTTCGCTTTGTTGAAACACTGCGCAAAATTCATCCATTTGCGAAATGTCGGTTAGAAATACAACCGGGAGAGCACGGATTTGATGCCGATGCGAATATCAAACATACGCCGTGGCTCAAGGAAGGACTGGAGTTCATATCGTCGACTTGGCTGAAGCCCACTAATCTTAAACTATAATGATACAATTTCCTGCTCTCCCTGTTAGGGTCTCGCAGTCGCCCGAGGGAACTTGATGGCCAGCTGGTTTTGTCAGCCTCGGGCTACTATTTTTCGGTTAATCCTAGGCATCGCTGTCTCCTCAATTAGTATTCAAATATTTATGGAGGCTGCTATATAGTAAACTAAGAAGGGAAATAGGGAATACTGCAACAATAGAAGAAGCTAAAGGAACTATTGGTTGCTCGCTCGGCCACGGTTTTGGTCGTACCTCGAGGCTTCGGTGGAAGCTTTGCGGGGGACGAGTGAATTGAGTCCGTGTATTCGATATATGCGAGAGTCTAGGATAAGTAGGATTGAGAGAATGAGGGTCAGAGGGTTTGTCGGCCTTAATGGTTGCTTTACCACGGATTGATTGTTCTAAAGGACTACTAGGTAGCTACATTCACTAGCATGTCCATATCCGCACAACACTCCGCCACACTCGCCTACCGCCGCCATGTAGAGTCCACCTTTTTTACTCGCATCTTGACATCACGGGTCTTGCCTCCGGTAGAGAAAAGTCGGCCGTAAACGGCATCTTGCGGGGGGGAAATCTGGCTTGTGATTGTGGTCTCCCCCTCGCCACCAAAGACCTCAACGCTCGACCAGTCAACAAAGATTTGAAGCGAAACAGTCCCGTCTGCTGCTGCTGGAGCTAACGGTGCCCGATACACACTCGCGAAGGTAGAATCAAACGACACATCCCCCGAACGCGTGCGGTCGACGAAGACCTCCTGCGTGGAAAAGTCATATCCGACCCGCGTCTCATAGGCATAGTCCTTCGTTGCAGCAACCGTGATTCCAAACTCAGCGTTTCCACTCTGACTCTTTCTGTTGGCGAAGGTTAACTCGATCTGCAGCGTTTTCCCAAGGCGGCCGAGCTCTCGCACCCCGTCCAGGCGGGGGAAGGTAGAAACTTGACCCCGGCCCGTAATTGCCTTCCACTTTTCCTCGGGTTCCTGAATGAGCACCGCCTTGCCGTCAATAGACTCGAGCGCGAGGCGCCGTGGAATCGCCGTGGCGCTGCGCCACGGATCCGTTGGAATAACCTGTGCATACTGCCAGTTGTTCATCCAGGCAATAATGGTGCGTTGGTCGTTCGGGAGGCCATTAAACCCTAGTGCGGCGTAAAAGTCTGGGCCCCAGTCAACCCAGTTAGCGATACTGTGCGTTGCCCGCACGTTGGAGAAGGAAATCTGGTCCACGTTTATATGGCCCCAGCCGGCGGTTGCATTGTCAATGATTTCAATCACGGCGCGTTTTCCTTGGAGGGCAGAGACGTCCCAGGTTTGCCAGGAAAGGGCCTCGTTATTTGCGCCTGCAGAAGTATGCACTGTCTGTCCTTCGACTATCAGCCGGACTGCGGTTTCGTTGGTGCTACCGCCCCCGACGAGGAAGTTGATGTACTTGTGCGAGATCTCGAATGGGGTAGACGTGAGGGTACCCGTTGTGGCATCGCCATTGAGGAATGTATTTACCAACTGCTCCCCGAGAAAGCCCGTCACTTGATTCTGACCGGGTACAGTGCCATTCACTGGGGACGCACCGGTAAAATCACCTGTGGTTGTCCATCCTCTGGCAGCAAAGGTCCCCTCGCCTTCAAAGTCTTCAAAAATCACGCTGTCTTCCGGTCCACTGTTGTTGTAAATGCTGTCCGCGTCTGGAGTAAAGGTGGTGCCATTGAAGTCGCCAATAAAATACTGGGTACCAGACCCGACGGTTCCCGGGGGGCCGCCGGGGTTAAGACTGATCAACAAAACCCATTTAACTTTGCCGTCCAGGGATAATGGAAAGATATTCGGGCACTCCCATACTCCGCCAACTGCATTGACTGGGCCGAACTCGCTAGCCAGTTCCCAGTTCTTGAGATCACGCGAGGTGTATATCACAATCTTGTGTAGTTTCGCAACACTAACCGCGACAACCCATCGGTGGGTCTCGTCATGCCAAAAAATCCCTGGATCTCGGAACTCGAGATACTCGTCTTGGTAGGGAGCCGGAGGCTCTGGAATAACCGGGTTTGCAGCATCATACGTGGTCCACGTCATGCCTTTGTCAAGGCTATAAGCAATAGACTGCGCTTGTTGACCTTCACGGACATGTTTTCCACTAGGGAGGAGCTGTTCAGTCGGGTACTGTTTATATCAGTGTCTGCAAGCACAAAGACTATAATGAAACTTACAAAAGACGTGTACATGGCAACCCAAGGGGCCTTGCCCTTGCGCCCAAATCCACTTGTATTATGCTCGTCAATCACAACCGTTCCAGAGAAATACATCTCGGTGATATTATCTGGGAAACCTCTCGCGCGAAGGGCAACAGGGTGTTCAGTCCAGTGCGTCAGGTCTTTGCTCGTTGCGTGACCCCAGGATAATGCGCCCCAGGTTGGGCCCCCTGGGTTGTGCTGGTAGTAAAGATGATAAACACCGTCATCATAGACAAGGCCATTCGGGTCATTCATCCAGTTCTTCGCTGGGGTAAAATGGAACTGAGGTCGGTACAGCTCTGTATAGACATCGGGAGGTCGCGCGGTGACAAGGTCTGAAGTGGACAGGCCGAAAAGGAACAGCTTGAATGGGATACCGAGCTTCATTGCCGTGAGCCCCTTGCGCAGTCGTGATAGATGCGGAAAAGGAAAGACTGGAGTGTGTTTTGATGTTGTTCTACATACTAGCAATGGTCTCTTATATAGCCTTCAAGATGGAGGATTGGTATAGTTGATCTTTCGTTGCCCGGCTGGGCATCGCGGAGGCACGCAGCGAAAACCGAAAGGTTTCGTCCAGGGGACCAACCTCTGGACATCGCGAGATGGGCGTATTGTCCGCAACGGGGCGTTGGCGCAGCTCAAACCGGGGACGGGTCTTGTCCCGGGGTTGTCCCGGGGCCGGGTTGCGGGTTGCGGGGTTGGCGGAAGTAAATTTACTCGATAGACGGGGGTGAAGGAGCGTGTTCGGAGGCTGGTTCGGGATCTCGCGGAGACAGACTGGCTCTCCGCGATATGTATGGACCACAAGGAGAATCGTATTCGTATTCGACTGGGTTCTACGAAGCGAAAAGTGGTGATGGATGCTGGGCAATTGCAACAGACCATGGAATCATCCCGGAGACATTCCTCGACTGGAACCCGAGATTTGGGGAAGACTGTATCGGGCTCTGGCCGGAGTACCGGTACTGCGTCGCTATCTAGATATCTCACGACATTCTTTGCCTCGTGGTTCGTATCCCCTATACCATCATCCTGATCTCAAAATCCCCCATGGTATATATCTTATCCGACCTGACAGAAAATATCACTTTCATGACGTCTCCGTTCAATCTCGCGGGTGGGATCATACCAGCCATCCACCCTCCTTCTGCATGATTGATCTCTTGGGCCATGGCGCCCTTCGTATCACGACTAGCTCTCTAGTATCCGATCACGATATAAGAAATCATGGAATCGCTTCGGCCCATCCATCGGCCCATCAATCTCCTCCGCATAAGCTACCGTCCCAGTATACTCCCTAGCCTCCTCCTCCTCCTCCTCCTTCGGATCAACGCCAAAGACCTTCGGCATCTCCTTGCCATCCATAATCGCCAACCCAATCTTCCGGCAGATCCTATCACCAACACTCCTCCACTCGGCCTCGCGGAAGTGATCAGGATACCCATGCCCCTCTCTGAGGATGTTTCTGACGATGGTAGCCTTTGTCGGCTTGTATCAGCATTCGTATCATATCCTTGCATAGATCTACAAGATCAGGCAAAGAACAAACAAACAAACAAACAAACGAACCTCATCTCGCGGCGGGTACCGTGGCTCGACCCAATGCAAAGCCGTGCCCGCGCCTCTTCTCGTATCGGAACAACTTCATCCAGGGACTTGATTTTCGCCACCCAGTTCGCGAGCCAGGTGGGCGCGTGGTGTGGGTAGAAGTTTCGATAATGGGACTCGTCTTCTGAGCGCTCGGGTGTGTAGACGTCGTCCGTCAGTGCGTCTTTTCCGGGGGGCGTTCGCCAAAAGTCTCGACTCGGATCGCGCCTAATTTGTGTTTATTTGTTAGAGAGGGACGACGGGGTTTGAACCCACTGAGCAAGCAGATGGTTGGTTTAAATAGGAAGGAAGGAAGGCCATACTCTCATTTATATCCAGAATCAAATTACTCCCCTCATCATGATCACAAACAAGGACAATCTCACACTGAAGCAGATGCTCCAGTCGAGGCTCCTGGAAATAGAAGAATGTAGGGTCCCGGCCACCGCGGATCTCGTCGTCTTCCAAGTACACCATGGCGCGGAAATATTGGTAGAACTCGACTTCTTTCGACAAGCCGGAGCTATTGAAATACGGCAATCGCTTCATGAGCGAGATCACACCCTCGTCGAGCCCAATCTCGCGACAGAGTGCCTCGTTAATCACGTGTCCTGTTCCCTTCGGTGGCCAGATCATCTCCCAGCGCTTGATGTAGTTGAGTCGTAGAAAGGTCTTGTAGATGCCTTTTATGAGGTCAACCATTTCGTCTTCGTTGTAGGGCGTTTGGGGGAGTTTGAGGGGTGGAGCTGGTGTTGAAGGTGAAGTCTCAGGCTCACGCTGCGGGGTTGGCGGGATTGGTGTTGGTGCTGGTGCGGATGCGCGCCACCCTGGGTCTAGAAGGAAATACCATTGTATGATGAAAGTGAAGGTTACGAGTGTAAGTCGTAGGGTCCACGGGAGTTGGGACAAATATGACAGGATGGTTGTGAGGAGAGGCATCATTATGCTTGAACCAAGCAAGCGGTAAAAGTTGAATCATAGCGCCTTATCTACTAGGGGCTGGAGAACAAAGACTTATTCCATTTATGGCTAGCACCACCCTGAGGCTAGCAAATTCTGAAATCCTTCTAGGCCACAGTGCCTAGAGGCCAGGCGGGTACCTATCTTCCCAGACGGGATTTCAGACCGGGCTTTGGCAAAATGAGTGCTTAATTTTTTTCCAATTCGAATGATGAGTATGCGCTGTAGCGCTTTAGCAATGTCTAACAGAGAGGAGCACTTCGATTGAATATTAAGAGGAATACAGACCTGATGCTTGTGAAAGATGCTACAGACAGTGTCTCAGTCTCTTGTGCTTCAAGCTTCACCATATTAACCTGTTACAGCTGCATTCACCAATATCCTTGGCTAGCAAGGGTAATAAAGGATGACGATACAGGGTGAATGGAAATTGTAGCCTGTGAAAGAAATAAAAAAGCAAATAACACAACCATGCAGGAGGTTTTAAATTGTATTGTGAATTAAAGAGCACATTCTTTACAAAATCATTACCTCCCCCTTCTTTTCTAAGTTTAACTTACTCACCTCCATCTATCTGTTACTCTTCTCCTGATACTTACAAGCCAAAATCCACTCTTATTCATCCCACAATCTCTCTAGCCATCTCTCACCAAACCAAAACTATTCAATCTCTAATCAAAGCCTCCAAAATGTACTGCCGCGACCAGTACACCTTCGAAAACGAATCCCACATCGATCCACGTGTTCTGAAGGTCATCAAAACGCTTTACCGCTCGTGGGACGGCACCGAAAGCGACTTCGCCTACGTTGATCTCTTCGCGAAAGATGGCATCCTCGACGTCTTCGTCCCCGCTCCAAAGGGCCACGACGAGCTCCGCGCCCTCCGCGCTAAGATGATCGATGCGGATTGGGGGCCTGTTGTTTCTGTGCAGCATTACGTTAACAAGCTCTACGTTCCTGCCGGAAGAAACACCAACACCGAGGCAGCTGATACCCAGGGACAGAACGGAGATGGAAAGAAGGGAAAAACTGAAGTCATCTTTACCGGCCTGGTGAAATACATCTTGAAGGACGGATCCGAGTCGACTGCTGATTTCGCGAGCACTGTTGTTCTCCAGGAGAGTGTTGAGAAGCCTGGTGAGCTGGAGGTGACTTACTGGCGTGGTGTGGTGGATTCGGCTGTTCTTGCTGCGAATGTTGAGATTATGAAGAAGATGGAGGACTTGATGCAGGCTACGGGTTTTGCTTAGCTTATGGAACGGTTTCTTTTACTTTCTTTCTCGAAGGTACTACGTCGATGATGACTTGTTCTGTTGGCGCCTGCTGCCATGTTTCTTCTTTCTAGGGTGATGCACACGTTTCCATCGTTTCTAGTTGGGCAACTGAATACTTTTCTAGCTACTCAATGATGCAGGTGTATCCTTGACAATAACAAGGACTTTGATTCAAATATTATTGTAGTTCTCTCGAGTTCGGGACCTTTAACCCAGTACCTCATTCTCCCTACGGAAGCCACTCTACTTTTCAATTTCCCCGTTTGATAACTAGCTCATAGCTATGGAGGTCCATGTCAGATGGCTCAATACCTCAGTCTCCATCTACCCCTTATCCCAGCGCTATAAAGTCTTCGTAGGTGTACTAAGGCTGGTGACACAACATAACCCCCCCATCAACCGACACATTAACCCCCGAGATCCCCGAAACACGAGTAGAGGGCAAGAACAACAGCGCCTCCGCAACCTCATTAGCACGTACGCCGCGCTTCATGGGACTCTGCGTCTAGAGACCAACGAGGAATTCCTCCGAGAGGTTCGCCTTCTCGATTGCGAGTCCAACGGGGAAACACAGTTCACTCGGATTCAGGAGGTCGCGTATTTCAGGGCTGCTTGTTTCGTGAGCAGGTCGACTGCGTGTTTTGACGTGGTATAGGCGCTAAAGGAGTCTAAGAGCATTGAGGCTGTGTTCACGATGCAGCCTTTCACTTTGTGGTCGCTAAAGTCGCCAGAGAATACGCGTATCGTATATGGTCCATGCCACGTCTTTATCAAGGCTATACTATGTATGCCAAGCAGATGGGGTCATTGTTAGATATATATCCGTACGGATCGATACCTATAGCGACATAACAAGTAGAAAACCTGTGGACAAGGATATATTTCTGTCAAAAAGTGCCTTGTGAAGTATATATCGTATTTTCA
This sequence comes from Aspergillus kassunensis, assembly GCA_027569205.1. Taxonomy (NCBI): domain Eukaryota; kingdom Fungi; phylum Ascomycota; class Eurotiomycetes; order Eurotiales; family Aspergillaceae; genus Aspergillus; species Aspergillus kassunensis. The sequence goes on from JAPDEQ010000047.1 coordinate 28,111, forward strand.
TACCTAGAATAACAGGACTTAAAGTTTTGGGAGATATCAATATCATCATCACTCACCCCCTGTCTCCTTCATTTAGGGCTTGGACTTTCCCAGCTAAATACAACTCATTTCCTATATAATCCCCCTATTCGAAGGTAATGGTACATACGACCACAGGGTGTGGAAAACAGGGCTTCCCGTCCGCTCAGCCGTACTTAAGCCACACGCCGGTCAGTTAGTAGTATGGTGGGTGACCACATGCGAATCCTGACTGTTGTATGTTTTTGACTCTTTTTTATCTTCTACATGCTTCAGCTTTACCTAACAAGCCCCGACTGCTGGCGGTAGGTCTTTGATACTATTAATTACTTGATATAATACAGTTCAGCGTTGTTACTGGCGCGGGGACGTGTATAACGAGGGTCATATATGTGACTATGCGATGGTTGGCAAGTTCTAGCGATAGGACACGACTAGGAAGAAAAAATCTTCACTTTTATTACTAGGTAGGGCCAGTCTAGGAGTATTCAGCATTATAAATATAAAAGGCTTATACATACTGTAATGGGAAAGTGTTGTGGGACAGGAGGGATCAGTCAATATAGCAAGGAGAATCGTATTCAATGCTTGAAAGAAGAACTTCACTTCGTAGTTACAAAGACTAAAACTTGAGCTTCCAGTTGAAGGCGGATCTCATATACCAAATCAGGCATCTCAAAGGGCATTCTGCTGAGCACTGCCAACGCGCGCTGAATCCAAGACAGTCGCGATTCTCATCCGTTTCAAATTGTGTTGTAGTTACGGAGGCATTCTACGCCGCTATATCTGCGGGATTTCGAGCAGGCCACCTTTGTCCTCTTGGAAAGATGGGCAAGCAGCTGCCGAGGCCAGCTGGAGGGTAATGATATCACCTCAAACCACGTCAGCTATCCCCAAGCATCGTCAAAATCACAAAGTCATTCGCCATCAGGTAATATTGGAGGAGGGTGCAGACCCCGCCAACAGCCACCCCAATATACATGAGCGGATTCTCGAATTCGTCGTTCCAACGCACAACCGACTGGGCCCACGACTTGGCGAATCCGAGCGCAGTTTCGGTAAATCCAGTTATGACTGCCCACTCGGGCTTGATCTCGGCCTCGAGGTCCATTATGTTGCCCGTCAGACCTAGACAGAGCGAGGGAACCGACATTATGGCTCCGATCGTGGCCTTGAAGCGCTTGGTGACCGGCCGCGTGAGACCCTTTTTCTTGGCCACGATGTTGATGACGGTGCCGGAGAGAAAGTCTGCACCGGCAACTGCCCAGCCCTTTGACCAGGAATGGTTAGCATTCTGTCCGCACACTCGCGAGAGGAGAAAGGTGGCATACCGTGTACATGATAAAGTCCCTAGTTTCCAGGTCAGCGGGAGACAAGCCACGGCTGGGGGCGGCTTTCACGGGCCATGTCGAGAACCCATCGACGGTGTTGAAAGTAAGCGAAGCCGAGTCCAGCACGTCCATCAATGCATCAATGGGTCCAATCGGGATACTTTCCAACCCCAAACCCTCCAGAGCACCGTCTGCTAACAAGGCAATCATATCAAACTCCCTCCTATCAACTGTGCGCCTGATCCTGCAGCGAGGCTAAACCCCTGAATCTGCGACGCAAGTGCCGGGTCACCTGTGCCATTGACGTATTGGCCAAACGTTGCCTTGGTCAAAAGTCCTTCCAACTTTGGCGGCGCATGGTCCAGGTTGGCTTTATACAGTACCGTGGTAGGGATGGCTATCAGGAGCGAGCAAAAGTTCAGCAGGGTGAGTGGACGCCCCCCCGAGATCAGGTTCTCCCACAGCCAAGTAATGACGGGGACTTCAACCTTGTAGTTGGCGGCGTCGCGGATCAGGTCGATCCCGACTTCTAAGGCCTTGACGAAGATCTTGACGAGCGTTTTCAGAGCATTGATAAGATCATTAATCAGGTCCTGCGCTATGAGGTTGATAACATCTTGGACAGTGTAGTGGCATGGATCGAAGAATTTGACCAGATCCGCCGCCACATCGGTCACTGTTTTGGTGATTAGTCTCAGTTCGTCCTGGATCGCGTCCCACAGGTCGACCACGTCTTGCCCGGTGCTCTTGTCTCCGTTGTCGACAATTCTTGCATTCGAGGGTCCTCCGCCGTACGTGAAATTGTAGGTCGACCAGTTGTAGCCTACGGTTGCGGTAACATCATCAGTGAGAGTTCCAGTATCCTTTGTCTCCTTGCGTTGAGCAGGCAATTGAACCCCAGGCGCTTCAGTGCCACTAATATGGGCCCCCTGGTAATCATTACTCTGCAGTTCGGACAGTTTGTCAAGAATGATAGAGCGAATGTCATCCAACCACTTCTCCGCCTGAACGTCTGCTCCCTCCAGCCACTCCTGGCCGTGATCCAGGGCCGCGTTGAAGCCAGCCGCGACGCTGTCCGTGGTATCCAGGATATCTCCCCACTCGAACAGGAATCCTATAAACTCGATAATATCTTTGATGAAGGCTCCGATCTTTTCGAAAACCCAGATGATTGCTTTCACGACGGCGGTAACTGTCTGCAAGATAAACTCAAAGACCTCCTCGCCGATCTTGACGACGAATTTCCACACGCCGTCTATCATTTGATGAAGAATAAGCAGGTGATTACGACACTATAAAGGTGCCTGGGCTCGAACTTACCTACAAACTCACAGAACCACTCCCATGCGTCTTCTACCTTATCCACAACCCATTCCCACGCTCCGCTTAACCAGTCGCCAGCATCATCCCAGAAATCGAGCATAACGATCCCAACAGATGAATCTTGAAGGGAGTTGGCTTCATCAAGACATGCCTGATGATTGAGCTGACGCTTTTTATCTTTACTTGCGAGGTCCTTGGCACAGTCGATGAACTGCTTGAAGGCCTCTGCTGCTCCTTCTGCATCGGCATCACTGATCCCCGGGAACATTAGACTCCCATCCGGCTTGCGCAGCTCCTTCACCTTCTCCGGCGTATCAGCCCCTTCGACCTTGGGGATTAACTTGTCTGAAGGGTCCAGCAGCGGGTCTCGCAGGGTCCGCTCTCGGACCTGTCTAGAGGGGGCATCTGCGGAGCGATACGCGTCAACGGCAAGCTTATGGATTGCCGCGTCGTTGCTCTGCAGCAGGATATTCAAGACCCCCTTCGCGTCCGTCTGATACCATTCCGCCAAAGGGCTGAGCGTGGTATGTTTACCGTTGATAATACACCGCACGAAGCCCGAACACTGGACCCGCAACCAGCAGCCCGGAAGCAGGCTGGCTGCGTCCTCGACAGTCCCGTCAATATTGGTATGCAGCCGGATCATCAGGCTCTTCACCTCCATTACTGTCTCCATCGATGCGTGCCAGTACGGGTAACTATGCCACATCTGCGTCATGGGATCGTGTTGCAGCAGCGTCAGATTCCCATACTCATCGACGGAGACGAGACTAGTGACCAGAAGGTCATCCTTCCCGGACCGAGGATGGCTGGCCAGCGCACTGGAGATCCGGCCGCCTTTTCCTTCGCCAAGTAAGGGCAGCACGTACCCTTCGTTCGGCTCGTCGGTCGTTGTGGTGTAGTAGAATACTTCGTCTTTGACCGTGGTGTACCAGAGACGTAGATACTGTCCGGTCTGGGATAGCTGGAGGTTCTTGACCCCGCTGAGCTTGTTCAACGCCGCAATGGGGGTTCCCTCTTGATTAGTATGGCCCCATTCCTTGAATGTGTGGAAAGTAACCCTCTCGCCTCCAACGAGCAAGATGGACTCTGGATCTGATTCCCGTGGCGCACTCGACATGTCTATGAACGAAGCTATGGACGTAGCGCCTATCGACAAACAGGATTAGTTGTACCAAGATTGGAACCCACAGGCAATGACTTACTGGGTGGACATTTACTCTCGACAACATAATCCGAGTCCGCATCCAGGGTCTTGAATATCAGATGCAAGTCGCCGTTGTCAAACCCCTCGGCGAGAACGATGACTCCGTCCCCCATTCGGCACGTCATCAAGGCCACATCCCGGATGGCCTTGGTATTGATCGGCAGCTCCCACTGTGTCACTGGGGTTGCGACTTTGTCCCGAAACTGCACATAGGCCAAATCTTCCGTCTTGCTCAATCGGTCAGGGTCAACATACGCTACCATCACCAAAGGCAGCGTCGTTTCTGTGTTGGCCGGTCGGTGTTGCTGTTGACCCGCCGCGGTTAGGCTGACTTGGGGTCTTAAACAGACTGGAAGAACATACTATATAAATATGGTGTACGGCATCAAATGCTTTCTCGCCGATGTACATTTTCTCCCGGGGGATCGGCCCCGTTACCTCATCTAGCGAGATGCCATGCAGCAGGTAGAATTCTGAATGTTCTTCATCGATCTTAGTAGCGATAGCGATGTCCAAAGAACCATCCAGCGCCTGCAGGAGCGCGAAGGCCTGCACCACCGGGTTTTCAAAGAGGCCTGACTGCTGCGCAAAGTCCAGCTTCTCGGGCTCGCGTCCCTGCGTGATGATTAGGTTGAGGACATTGTCTTCACCGAGAGCAAGCACGGCGGGCTGCTTGTGTCTGTCGTTGAAGACGGCGAATTTCTCCCCGGCGGGGATCGGATTCGCGGCCACGTAGTTGGTCATCACCTCGGAGTCTTTCTTGACGAAAACCATGATGAGGATGCTAAAGATAAGGCTTCACTGTGTTATAAAGGAAGATGATGTTTGTGGTTGTCGATCGAGGAGGTCAGATGAAGTTCGGCGCAGTGTCTACTTATAGACCGTCAAGCCGATGGACATCCGTGGTCCATCTGTAGAAGGCTGTTTGGTTCCAACTTCCTCAAATACTGTTTTTCTGTTCAACTGACCTTGTTTGTGTAGTGTCGCTTGCTCGTCCTACATGTCATGACCAGCCCATGACGGAATTCGTCGTTAACCATTTCCATCTTCACTGGAAATCGACGACCAAGTCTTTCACAACATCTCTGGCACAAGCCAGTATCAATCTGTGAAGCCAAATGTCTGCCCACCTTTCCATTGAGTATGGTCGGACGTGATATTATCTGATAGTCAGCCTGCATTTGAGACGTTTCTGGCATTGGTCGGCTCATCCGGGGAGCAGATGGCAGATGCTTTATACTATCAGCTTTGCATCATTATTACACTTATACCTTAGCAGAAGACAAGATTCAAACCTGGAAGCCAGTGTGCAATGCGTAAGCTCCTAGCCTTCGTACTTCCTCCCTTGCGCTCTCGTGTAGCACCACTTACATCATCAGATCAGAGAAGTTGTTGCAGACGTTCAATGGACGAACCAGCTGTATAGCTGATATGTAATGGTAAAGCTTCAAGCAGAAGCCTGACGTCCTCAATGCGCAATGGACTTCAAAGGTCGTGGCGAGGGTGTGGGGGAGGGTGGTTGAAGGGTGTGCTTGACGGCTGGCAGCAGGAGCAACCCACCAAGTTATATAATCCTCTCCATAACCGTTTGCCCATCCATCATCATCTCTTGAGAGCCAAATATTCACGTCTAGCCTTGCAGTAACAGTATTAGTTCTAAAATCGCACCTCAGTATCACCAAGACATAACCATGTCCTCCACCAAGAACCAATATTCCTTCCTCACTACTGACTCCAAGCCCTATGACCAGGTCATCGTCCTCAGTGAGGAGGAAATCAACAACGGGTTCAAGAACCTGTACAAGATGGCCGACCCGGACACTGCAATCAAGCATTATCGTCATGAAAAGCGCGGAGAGTCTATCGAATTCGATGTTCCCAGCGCGCCTTCGATCCAGTTACATGTCACGGCCAGGGAGCCTCTACTTTACTATAGGTTACCCATGACCAATGGAGGATTAAATGTGTACCCGTCGGACGAGGCAGAAACCCCGGAGATGACAGACATTATCGACTGGGTGCTGGCTTTCAACGTCACGATTAGTATGTTCCAGGACGCTTTATCTTCTCACTCCAGTCACTTGTACTCCCTCGTTTTACTAACCGTCCCTGCTTTGTCCCAGAGCGAAAGGAAGTGGTCAAGGATGAAGACGCCTATGCGGCGTTCAAGAAGCGTACTGGCCTCTCCGAGGACAACTTTTCCCTATCTCGTTTGTTCATCGATTCTTCTAGTGAGTACATGATGCTGCTCCCAAGTATAGTTCGTTCTAAACTAGGAACCAGCCACCACGGATTGGAATATGGAGCTGTCAAGCACACCGAATATCGATTTCTCCAGCATGACTTCAGATCAATCTGTTGGGCTGAAGGACTTCATCCGCAAATGGATCGAAAAGATGTATGAGGACGGCCAGAGCATCCTTGGATACTCGGCTCAGCGCGAGGAGAACAGCTCTGACGAGCGTAAGAATCCCCTCCCACCATAGTCAACTCATCTGCTTGCACCAAGCTAAGGCGCAAACAGTCAATCAATATGCGCCGACCTTCCCTCCCACATTGATCGACTACGACAACTATGCCTGGCGCGGGCCAGATGGGAGCGAAAATCCCAAGGATGGAGATGGCAAGAACGCCCTGTCCTACCTCCTCATGTCGGACTTTCGGCAGCCGGACCCCAACGAAGCCTTCACTTACACTGGGCCGTGGGTCGATGATTCTAGAGGCGCAGCCTTTGGTATGAAGCGTGAGCTTTTCTGGAACTGGCTGCTCCCGGTCATGCAAAATGTGGTCAAGGGGATGACGCCCGTGGCTGAGAAACCGGGTCTCTCCTGGGACGACAGCCACGATCCCGACCATCCGTACCACAACGAACTCAAATACCACATTGGACAGCTAGAGAGCGATCCCATTGACAACGGTGATTTCGAATGGATCCTTGATCCCCATAAGACGAACCACTGGTCCACGAGCGTGTGCCAGAAGCCCACCATGTTGACCAAAGTTGAAAACCCTCATGATTCCGAAGATTATGAGGTTGAGCAGGAATGGAGTATGTCTACGCCCACTCGAGGCCTGTCAAAGTCTCAGAGAAAACCAAGCTAATATTCGACAGTCGAGAGCATCAGTGCAGAGCTCTCTTACGACCCTGGCGTCGAGAGGGTCACTATCTCAGGATACTCCAAGCTGGTGTTTCTCATCGCTCATTACAAGAACTCACCCGAGCCTACAGCGTATGTACGGCCCACAGGCCACAGGATCCAGGTTCTCCCTGAAAAGACACGACTAACAACACTCAATTCTGTGTCTCCGGCAGTTTCACGTTAGTCTTACACGCCGAATGGAAATTCATCACCGATATGACCTCTATCAACGAAGGGGGCGTAGTCTTCAAAGTCAATGAAGACGTCATGCCTCAGGTGACGATTACCCCGGACCACGACGGGGACCTGCAATGGACCGAGGGCGCGGACGCTGCAGCCGACGAATATACCACCGTGTTCAAGGAACAATTCACCGAGGCCATTGAGAGTCAGCGCGTGGAGCTGTACATGGCGTTGGCGAACAGTAACCGACTCTGCCTCCCCGGCGCAGGCTCGTACCTGATGAAGGATCCCATCTTCAGCAACAACGGTGATCTTTTGGTGAGCTTGGAATTTAATGGGTACATTCCCCTCTCCCCTTTCTGCCTTTGGAAACGTATTCCAGTGTCTAGGCTAATTTACTTGCCATTGCCACTAGTGCGGACGAACTCCCCCCTCCTGCTCACCCGAGCAGGGCCAGACTACCGCCGCTGAAGGTGAAGCACAGACTTGTTCGTCAAAAGGACAACAAGAGGTCTTCAGCGGCGCCGCGTCGGCTGGCTTCAGGAAGAAGGATTTAACTATTATTCTGTTGATTGTTAACTCCGTGTTTCTCTGCATATCTGAATTTCTAGTTAACGAGGGCACCCAGCCGCGGTCAGTATGAATTCGGAAGAGGCCAACGTTACCAGCTGGGTTTAAGATTGGCAAATTGTAATAATAAATTGTGTCGCTGTTTTACTTCTCCAAGCAAGTATTAGGTTATTTCATTTGAATGTGCTCTATGGCCTCATATCCGAATTAGATCGTGTTCGGGGGACTAATGAACTCGCCAGTGTGAACTCTGGCTGGGCAATATGATTACTATGAGAGACGGAGATCTCAAGCTAATATTTCACAGGGGCTTACTATAATCCTCTGTAATACTGCTTAAGATAAAATAACATGAGAAGATCATGATATTAACCCATGGTTCTACTAAGTATCACTGCCTGCCTGTTTTATACTAGTATCTGTCCCGAGAGTTATTATAACACCTTGAAGTCTCACTTAGATAGATTTCCTCTCTAAATCTACCTTTCCGTTTTGAACGTATTAGCCTGAGATCTCCGTTCGTCACAGCAATGTCCATTCCCCAAAGCTCCACATAAAGTATGTGTGGCAAGTGCGCGAGCCACAGTGCCTCCTCCGCAATCGACGTTCACCTCCTTGATGGTAAACCTAAGAGTCGGAAGTCAGACCTTCCGTGAAATGGGAGCTGAGATATAACCACTGACTGAAGATGAAGCGTCAAGCCCGAATGCCCAGCCAGTCCGGGTTGCCTAATTTGCCGGAGGCTGCTGAACGAGCAAACCAGATCCCTGAATAGCCGGAACAGCCTGTTCCTCAATCCACCATTTGCACTTCCTAAGCCTCGGGAACCGCAAATCCTTAAGCTCGTCGACAGCATAGAATGACAGAGGGTTCAGTGTCTTGAAAGGCTCTGTTGCATTTCTCGTGGCATTGTAGGATTTTTGCTGCGGTGGCGTTGGACGTGACTGCAACAGAGCCGTGAACTGATCGTACGAGGACGCTTGAATATAGCCTAAGTCTTGGTGATGGTGGTAAGTGCTATCCATGGTAACAGGGTCTCGCAACCTTCTGTCGTATCCCATTCCGCGGGAGGTGGTCACGTCTCCAGTGACATGGTGGACATATCCGGCACCGGTGGCTTCGGTTTCAACGAAGATGGCATGGTGGAACTGAGTAGTGTCTGGGACATGGGGATCTCTCATTGATCCTTCCCTACTAAACCAAACCCTAATCACCTTGTAGTATTGCAGTGGCTGGGCCATGTTGATAGCAGAGAAAGAACGTGACTATCAGTTTTTTGACGAGGTGGTAGTCAACAAATAGAGACGAGAAGGTTAAAGTAGAAAAAGGGGGGATAAAGTAATGATAAAGTGACAATAAAGTGAGGACAGAGTGAGGAAAGTTTGGATGGCAGGGAAATATTTGGAGGATGATTTGGAGTCTGAGGTCTCTCGATGTTGAAAGGGAAAGTGCAAAGAGAGCGAGAACATGGGAGTATTTATACCTTCCATTATCTGCTCAAAACAAATCCAAATCATGAGAGCCACAACATTCTGACTAATCTGGCTTGTGATTGACCATTGGTTAGGGATGTTCAGCTTGTAGGGGACAAAGTTTTATGAGCCGCCGGGACCATCCATTTCTCGGACTACAAATAACATTATGATCACACTGAGAATAGAAATAGACATCTGTAACAGCCCAAACCGTAACAATTAGTTCAGAGGCAAGGGCCATGACCAAGGATCTACGCGCTGAGAAGTTGTTTAGTTAATATCACAGTCGCTGGGGAAGCCTTGGAAGGGCGCCAGAAGAGTCAACTTAATTGGCTCAGAAACTGCCAACTTCCAAGGCTGACGTGATCAGTGCTGCAATTAACTATTTCGGTTTTCCAGTTCTCCTGTTATAGTATCACCAATTATCTTACAGCTTCAGAGCCTCCATTCGATCCAGAGACATCAATTTGACACTGCCTTGCTGACCGCTCGTCCCAGCCCTCCTCTGGAGCACCTCCCCTACCTCGATTATTTCGCGAAATACTGCTTAAATGCAGGAGCTACCTCCATCTACTGGTTTTCGCACTGAGCTTCCGTTCTTCCGGGACCCTAGCCAGCTTCCTTGTCCCCTCCCTACTTCAGAAGAAATCCAAGCAGGAACAATAGTACCAACAAAACGCGAATGCTACGCTGGCGACTATGGACATGTTGCTATCGTTGGAGAACATTTCGTTGTCAAATATGGGCGCTATATCCGGGAGAACGAAGGACACACGCTATTCTTCTTGGAGAAGTATGCATCAGTACCTGCCCCACGCCTGTACGCCATGTACCGCAAAGACGACATTCTCTACCTTGTCATGCAATTAATTCCCGGAATTGATCTTCTCAAGCTCTGGGATGAGCTATCGAAGAATGAGAAGGTGTCTATCTGTGAGCAACTAAGGCGTATATTTTCTCAATTACGCGCTATCCCTGCTCCCTCCCCGAGCTACTTCGGTAGCATATCCGGAGGTCCTGTTGAACATCGTTTTTTCAAATGGATGGACGAAGATCCACGTATGAATGGGCCTTTCAAGACATTAGAGGACTTTCATCTAGGCATGGCCTATCATTCACAAAAGCAAGAAGAGCTGAATGATAGACACCCATGGGTTTCTGAGTGGTTTGCGCGACACCTACCACAAGCACTAAAGGACCACCCGTGTACCTTTTCACACTCCGACTTGGTCAGACAGAATATTATGGTTCAAGAGCAGCCGGTAAGCGATGGCTCTACTGAAAGGCATTTTAAGATGACCATTATCGATTGGGAGACCGCTGGATGGTTTCCTCGATACTGGGAGTATGGTGCGTTCTTTGTTGACTGTCTCTGGGAAGGAGACTGGGAAAATATGGTCGAAACATGGCTCGATCCTTGTCCTCTTGAAGGGGCCCTCCTGAAACTGTTCAAGCATAGTTTGGATGGATACTAGATAACCCAGATAACTTTGAAGTAATCAAGGCATTGGCAACCCAGCTGTACTTGGATTATCAGAGACTGCTGCTGTATGCGCCAACTAGAACAGAAGTAGCTTTGGGTCATGATATCGTTCTTATCTTTCTGCTCTACCATAATAATCATGTTGTTCCAGGCTTGATAAAGCCTCAAGGCCTAGGGAGAAATATAGGAAGGGTACCGAAAATAAAGGAATCCGCCTAGGTCAGTGTTGACCCATTTAGCCGTAGTCGTGGGTCGCGGTCGCGTGTGTTGAGACTTCAGATTTCAGAGACAAAAAGGCGAGCCAGCAGTCCGGGCTTCTTAGGTGAAAAATAAAAGGTGAGCCAAAAACATACAACAGCTCGTTTTTGACGTGGTTTGCAGGCGCCCGGAGTTGTGCCCGTTAACACCAATTGTCCATGTGACGAAACCGTGCAGCGGAGATGTACTAACTCCGCTGTATCGATCCTTTAACTAAGTCAACGAGCTCGCTCTCTCAGATACTTTTACTACTTAGTTCCTCTACCTGAACCTCCTTCCTCTGATCTATCGTTGGTATTCGCAACAGTCCATAACATTATCGCAGTGGTAAAGTTGCTGCGCGATGAATATTAACCGTAGTTAACATTATCGCGATCACAATATTACCCTGGGGATAATATTATTCTTGGGGAATATTATCTGCCCAATAATATTCTTGACCACTGAATGTTATGCCGGAGGAATGTCTGACCGCCTGGCTAGGTTCATAACAGACATCTGTCGATATCATGTTCAGCTTATTCTGTTAACGTCATGCGGCGTAATCAATATGGCATATACCGCTGTAGTCACAGTAATAGCACTACATAAATACGCTTGTGATCTACGCAGTTCTAACGTCGAACATGCGATCAAAGTAACCATTAGACCATCTCCTCGACCCAACGTAGTCATGCTGCATGCCTTCTCAGCCGTTCGGCCCTAAGACGATTATTATATATAGCTCTCATCCACTACCTTCTCACGTCTCGGACCATCACACAGTCTTCGTTCTTATTACTATCTCCTCAAAATCAAGTCTCCTCAACCATCAAACCACAATCAAACCACAGCTCTACCGCCCAAGACCATCAGCTCAGGCAGCACATACCCGCCAGCACCATGAAAGCCTTTACTGTTCTCTCAACCTGCGCGCTCTTCCTGACCACCCTCGTGGCAGCCAATCCCATGGCCCAACCGACGCTAGACGGCATCAGGCACCTCGAAGTGCGTCAAAACGCGAATTGTGTTTACGAGTGCTCGAGAGGCTGCTACAGCGGACCCTGCGCAGTAGGCGACGAAGTGCAGTGTAGTGTCTGTGTCGCAGTTTGCCAGGAACGCTGCCGTTGCGAGGCGGATCGTGTGACTAATACTTCAATGCGTGAATAATGCGCTGGATGGACCTATGTAAGTTAAACGTCTTAAGACTCTCCGCTACCATTATCACTAACAGATGAAATCAATCTAGTATCTGGTCTTACTGGAATTAAATTCTTTGTCTGTCTATTTGTGTTTATATCAGGAGATAAGGTTATCTCTTCTGTCCCTTGAGGGCCTCGGTTTAGGTTTTTCCTATTAGGTTAGGTTTCCCTGCACTATTATGCGAATGCAGAGGCCATCTCTACTGTGATAAATAAAGTATTATGCTCCTTTCCTTCTTTTTGTAAGCTCTGGCCTTAGATACCACACCTTGTATAAAAATAATATAAAGAAGCGGCTTGCTAGTAGACTTGTCAACCCATGGGCTAGGTCGAGTTTTAGATGCATAGTAACCCGGCCATGGCGGGTCATGGGTTGGGTTAAAATTATATATTTGAAGCTGGCGCAGCGGTCATTCTGTGGTACACTCAAAATCATGAGTATCGGGCCAATCTCAGGTCTGATTAGCTTATAGTATGAGATTCTACCCCGCTTCAAAGCATTCCATCTGCAAATCGCGCTGTTTGCTACTGAACGAAATAGCCATCTCTGTCTTGGAGGATTCATCTTAAAACATTCCTTCAACACAGCTTCAGCACTCACTACTTTGGCAGTTGATGCTAGACCGAGAAAATTCAAGGAATGTCCCAAGCGGACTTTTACTCCCTAACTCTTCTTCACAACTGTCGCTTTCGCGTGCTGCAAAATACCGCAAGGGAATGGCGTTTAGCAGCTTGGGTATTCGAAGTTGAAGTTCGCATTCGAAGACTTATACCGCTGTGCTTGGTAGCACTCGAAAGCTAGCTGGTTTATCTTACCAAGGTCAACGCCGGAATCGCATGGCCCGGCTTCGAGGTGCAACATTATTACGGAATTCATAGGAAACCAACGCGAGCAGCCAGGACAGCCAATATTCCTTTTAGTATAAGAAATCTTGTGCTATGAGATATGCTTTTGACTTCTCGTCACTAATTATTGAATGATAAACGAACGCTTTTCAAATTTAGTCGCTCGAATAGCAGCCCTCCATGACACCAATGTCTCTATTCCGTCCGGCTCTTGGCGATAATCCTATTGAGTCCAGATATTGGCCCCGTCACTTAAGGATCACTGCATCAGAGAAAAAAATGTGACAGAATAGGAGAACCCGTGAAGAGAACATGAGGCCAAGCAATATAGCGAAGATAAGGGAGTCAGCATGTCAAGGAGCCAGCCCTAGATATGTATGGATTAGAGTATAATAAAAGTGCCCTGTTCGTTGGCTCTGAACAACTCTCATCCGCTGTGAGTTTCAGCAATGCCCTAAAGATATCTTGTTCTGAAGCTCCCGAGCGAATAATCGCAAGCAATCGATCCACGGCCTCCGGCTCATTATTCAAAATCACAGCAATGAGCTGTCTGAGGAATTCTTGGTAATAACCTGGGGTTTTGGTATTGATTTCCATGGCTTCATGACCGTTTGCATGGTTGTGGTTACTGTTTCCAGCGTTGTCTCTGTTCATTTAGTAGCAAGCAAACAAGTGTTAACGGCAACCAAGATAATAAACCCTATATTCCTGGACGAGAAGACAGTCTTCGCCACTTAGCGAGTGAAGGTTCGAACAGAATGCTTCTGCCCCCGCTTCATAGTGTTCCCAAGGACTTTGGTCGTAGACTTGGCGGAAAGGTTCTTGTGCAACATTCGCCCGTTTCCCTAGTCGAACAAACAGTTTTGAGAGATTCATTATAGATTCACTAATAGGATCGGCCTATATCGTACGCTGGTGTTTATTTCCATGCATGAGGGTTTATTAATATAAAAGCGGATATAACAAGACAAGAAAGTCGAGTAACTAGGTACAGGCGGTGGTGGTGGTGGTGTATTCATATCCTGACCCCTCGCCGAAGCGATATGCAGGATACCACTATCTAGTCCTTATCTATGTCTATGTACATGAACCATTGCTTTCAGTGAATTTAGAGCCTCGTCACAGCCTGTGGTGGCCAAATGCCTGGTGTTCTGTTCAGCGGCCCTGTGGCGCGCGGCTTTGAAACCTCTTTGATGCCTCTGCGAAGTCTAGTATTGCGCCTAGGACGCTACTGTCTTGCATATCATCCTGCTTACCTTCCTTACCTTATAATCCTCCTCCCAACATGCCTGGTTTAAGAGGTGTGGGACACCTTCGATCCCCAGTAGGATGCTCCCCATTGCAATCAGCACACCTCGGTCTTATTCCCGGCGGGCAATGGCGCTGTTCATGTTGGGCACTGCAATAGCCACATTTTACTTGCTCCTTGCATGACCAAGCAAGGTGACCGAATTTCTCCTTGCTTGTCTACATCCAGTGCTCTCCGTAGGTCCTGCAATGTGCTATTTCGGTCCTCCCAGCATGCTCAATGGTGTTATATGTGTTATAGATGTGTATTATCTTGCTGGGTCTTACCTTCCCGGATTTGGAGATATAGTATACTCAGATCGAGTGCGGGATGCGTGTATAACCATAGTCCTTTTAGCTAAGAGTTAATAAAGAAGTATACCCGTGTCTTTGGTTCCGAATTATATACCAGGTCAAATCAGTCCTTGACTAGGTGATATATGGTGGGCTGAAACGGGTTTATCCAAGGCTCTTGTATTACAATGATACCGTATTTCTATATGTGCTCGTTAGCGAGAAGAGGGCTATGACTTGATGACGAGATTTATTAATATTTTATTATAGGATCGCTAGGGGTTTTCTATTCCTTAAATAAGATGGTTAACATGACTAGTGATGAGAAATACTCAGTAAGCGACCCCTGAGCGCCCTTATTAAAGCGGCCTCATCCAAATAGGGAAAGTTACGTTGATTCAAGAAAATCAAGTCTGTATAGAGACATACAGCTGCTTTTTCTGAACCCTGAACCCTGTTCTACTGTCCCCTGTTTGGCCAATGGGCTTTAATAGGCACCCCACATCATAGACATCATTGCTTTTTGCCCTCTTTTTCTTCACTTGGATTGTTGGAAAGTTGGCCGCTGCAAGTGCTCACAGACGAGCTCTTGACTCCATGAGTCCGGAGATTGAACCCGCCCTCTCATAGGATTCAACAACTGTCAGGCCAGCAGTCAAGGGCGAGTTTCCCAGATGAAGTTGAATACTGGAATCAATTGTTCGAATACTACTGCTTTCCTCTCCTCTCCTTTACCTCGATTTGCCCCAGGAACCCTTTTTTGACCACCCTTTTACTGCGGCCCGTGTCGGCTCACCCCTAACCCTAACAAAAGTATCCCAGTCGATGAGCATTTGCGATTAGGCTTTTCAGCGCTATTCAGCCATGTCAACCTGCAGGAACAGATGACAGTTCTCCGTGGTTGTCTGGCCAAACCGCCATCACATAATTGCTGGTCAATTTGCCGTAATGCTCATAACATGGTGTTCTCATATTATCATGTTAACCACACAACACACTTAGAACATCCATCGTTGAGCACCACGGTCATGAGCGCTTCAAAAGCCTCGACACCTCTTTTTGTGACATATGAATTTCACCTGTTTTCGCTTGGTCTTTGATTAGAGGCAATAGAATATATAGTCACCAGATACTATTACATTCTTTCTTCTTTACTATAACGCCCATCGGAATGGAAGCAGTAAATTCTCCAAGGGCAAACAAGAAAAAAGAATCCTCTGCCTCAAAGAAAGCCTTCCGGCAAAAAAGGGATTGACAGATAATTTAGTATCTAAAAATATATAAGATCTAGCTTTATATTATACTAAGTCTTATAAAATATTTATTTTTTTAAGAAGGTATCATGAAAAAGGCCTCTTAGTATAACAAGCTAAATAGAGCGGATATTTATCTTAGTATCTAAGGGATTCTGGGCTTATAACCCGCCCACTGGTGCTAAAAAAAACCAGCCGTAGTTAGCGACCAGGTTATTAAATCATTACTATTTTCTATTAAAGAGACCCTGCGAGCTCTATACATTCATTCCATGCTTCCTTTATACGAGCCGGATGCCCTCGCTTCGCTCAGGTGGGTGAGGAAGAAAAGGAACCATAGTTGATGTATATATAGAACTAACAAAGCGATATACAGACATTAATGGGCTGAAAAACTGCCCGCAGGTATAGTATATGGTCACAGACGAAAACATGATAATAGTATATGTAAAAACAGCGTATAAAATACTATAAGGCAACTAACATATTAAGAACAGCACCTACACCCCCTAGTTAACAGGGCAGGTTCAGTCACGGGAGTAGACTGTAAGGTCCACAGCAACCAAGGATGGAGAAAATATATAACTGAGGTTTAACAAAACCGACCTTCGGCACTGAGGAGGCAGGTTTAGTCATGGGTATATATCTGATGCTTGGCATACACTGTCTATCAGTGATTTATAAACTCGAAGTTCCTGGACCTACCCCTACTTCGTGCTACGCTCTGATGTTAGGGGGAACAAAAGTCCCTCGGTCCTTCTCGACAAGAGCTCAGGCTCCCGTCAGATACCTGAAATCTGGACTGAAAACGTGCTTCCTGATGATTCCCTTGTATCCTCGCTGAACGCAGCCTCAAACAATGATCCTCAAGCCAACATGTTTTGGCTGGAAAGAGGCTGGACGTGCAAAGAATTACTATTTCATTTTCCCAACCACTCCCCTGCACAATGAACAATTCGAGTGGGTTTCGGTTTTGAAGCTAGCCAGTCTGCTAAGTGGCATGGAATCGATGGAGGTTTTAGCCATGCCTTGACGGTATAGAAAGAACAGAAGGCCTCCGGGGGAAGTAGAGGCTGGCCTCATACATTCCCGGGATTTAATTGGGGTATCTAGAGTTGTACGTGCTTGTTACACTCGAGAAATGCAATTTTAGCCGGTTATATAGCACTTGGGTTGATTTGCTCTTGGATTAGAGGAACCGTGCATAGCCTTGAATAAGCCAATTCCAATTACAAGAGTTCCAGACTCAGGTCAACCAAGGAGATAGTCAAGAGATGATCATGGTACAACGCGAAAGTATGGCAGGCTATGTCCTGAAATAGAAGCATACCCGTGGCCTGTCGACGCGGCAAGTATGCAAAGTGATCTATTGGTCCCAGGTCTTGTGGTAGAGATACACGATATCACTGTGCGCCTAGAGGACCCTCACAGAGCGACCCCTTTAGATCAATTTTGTCGATACTTGTAGAAAGCCTACCAAGAAGATGCCCGCACCTAAACTCTCACTTGTTGTGGTGAAGGAGATCCTCAAACACAATACACTTGATGTAAACCCCACTGACCACAACAGCTGGAATGAGCTTCGGTGTGCGGCTAGTGAAGGAAGCATGGAGATAGTGCGGATTCTGCTCCTGGACTGAAGCACTACGTGAACTTTGTTCACTTGAGCACCGCAGTTAACATCACTTTAGAACATGGGCACCTCGAGATTGCCGTTGTGCTCATGCTACTGGCAGCACCCCGCTTTGTCAAGATGAACTCAGCGAGTATCCTCAAAGAGGGGAAGCGTTTGTACACGAGGTATCGGAGGAGATGATGGTTATACTACTCAAGCTGGAGATGTGGGCTGGAGATAGTATCGTTTCTGTTTTGCATATTCGTTTGAGTTTTTAATACTCGGCTATACATTCTCGAAGCCGTAGTGCTGCTACCATCTTCTTAATCTCCAGAATGGTTCTAAAGAGTTTAAAGGTATACAACCACCAGATCCTTACCCAAAGTAACACTGCAGACTTGATCTTAACCCATGGGGCCTCTGAGGGATATTCCTATTATCAAATATATACTTTATATAGCTAAGTAATATAGAAGTCAGGAGCTAGTATCTATTACTAGGGACGGATTAATAAAAGGCTCTATTAATAGCCCGGGCTCGGCGGGTAGATTTTAAGGGCTTCAAACCCTTCGGGGGAAGCACTAAAAAGGGAGGAAAATAAAGCCTAGAAGCAAAAGCATACAACAGTCAGGATTCGCATGTGGTCACCCACCATACTACTAACTGACCGGCGTGTGGCTTAAGTACGGCTGAGCGGACGGGAAGCCCTGTTCTCCACACCCTGTGGTCGTATGTATCAGTCATCACAAATAGGGGGACTATATAGAGTGTTTACTAAGAATAACAATCGGGCGACCCCAATCGATGGCCAAGTCAGTCCGCCGTATGAAATATAGCATGCTATTCACATAGAATGACTGTATCCTCCTTTCTCTGCGAGACTCTTTTCTACCGGGCTAAGGCACACATGGAGGATTGTTTCGACAGAAGTAAATTGATCGTGCAGTTATAACACCGCGCCGATGAGGATTATATATACTACCGCTTTCCGCATATCGCAGAACCATGTCGGATTATTCCATGCCAACTGAACCCGGGCTCTGTTTTGGTTCTCCGAGGAATGGGATCGCCAGATAGTTCGGCTGGAAGATAGCAGTCTTATAACAACCAAATATTATCATTGGTTGTGTTCTTCCGAGCAAGTGCATATTTGATGCGGAGTTGCTAGTCGTGGGCCAACACAATAAATACATCACGAGTTGTGATAAGACGGTTCAAAGTGGGCCACCTCGGTGCAACTATTCTGATTATAGTCGCCTTTACAAAGGATAACAAAGCCTCTGGACTTAGCGGCTGTGACGATAGCTGTCATGGCCAATTACTCCCCCCGGGTATTGTTTGAGGTTTGCTCGAGTTATATTATGACAACAGTATGCAACTATTCATAGACATTCGTCGAGACAATTACTGCGGATCAAAGGTTGTAGATTTTTAGTAGCGCTCGGCTGTCCCATTTTGAGGGCCAAACTTCTCGTCGCAATGCAGCTATAGGGCGTGAAACTACCACTTAGAATGCTGAACACGATCGGGGTAGAATGCCCCATCAAGTTCCCATGCTAGAGGCCAAGATGTACACTTTCCCTTCAAGTAGTCCGCTATATCCAATATGGGCTGTCAAGTCGAATCAACCCTTACTGGTCCAATGGCCCACGTCACGAGTCTCCCATAATCAAATTCATGTTCTCTCCAATATTTTCCAAAAGCTTCCGTGCTTCATATGCCGTCATTGAGTCTACTGCGTACTCGACCTTCCAGTGCAGCCCACCATCTGCTTCGTTGTAGTTGACCTCCAAGTATACATTGTTCTCACAAGGGAGCCAACCACACTGGAATGCGTCAACAGAAGTTGTACCAGCCACCGGCCGTTCGGCGAGAAAGTGATAATCAAAAGGGATGGGTAATGGGGTCAAAAAAGGATTAGCCGCTTCTCCGGTTGAATTGTCCGTGGATTTACTGAAAACGATATTGACAAGGACGTTGAATTCTAGATCATTGCCAAGTTCCTTCATTTTCTGGCGGAGCTGTCGGAGATTGGTCTGGTCATGGATGGCGCGCTGCCCTAGATCGTGCTGTATAGCCTCCAAGGCACCGAGCATAGGGCGGGTCAGGGCATCTGGGATCACCAACGGTAACATATTTACGGTTGGACCAGCGACATTGTGTATCTCCGGATATTCACTCGAACGCCCGGATTGGAAGAGACCAAATGTAGGATGAGTAACATCTGTGGTGCGTGCTAAGCTACGACCGACTGCCAGTAAGATAAGACAGGGCACGGAAACGCCAATCTGATGACATCGAGTTTCGACAATGTTAAACTCTTGCGGGTAAATCAGCTGAGATGAGAGGATTTCAGAGGATTGCCCGGTGCTGGAGGTGTTCCCTCCCAACACTGTCCGCTGGCCAGTCCTGAGTGCCGGCTCCCAGTAAGCATCAGCGCGTTTAGGCTCTGCCGTATGCTGGGCATGATGAACAAAAGCGGGGAAGCTACTAGGGGGTGACAGGGATTTGTTCAGGTACAAGGCCTCTAAGTCTCTGACCAACATCGGGATTGTCCAGGCGTCATACAACGCATGATGTAGGGTCAGTAGAAGAACGTCCGAGTCTTCGTGCTGCACCAGGCAAAGACGAACTGGAGGCGTGAAGAGATCAGACGGACTGCACGCGATATCACGAGTGAGCCCTTGTATTGCCAATTGGAGATTTCCCGTGGACTGTTGACTCTCCATGCGAAGCCCTCTCTGTACGTTGGACGGCTTGCATACCACCTGCACTATCTCCGCCGCAGAAACGGCGGCGAATGATGTTCGAAGAATGCTATGTCGATGTTGAAGCTGTAGCCAAGCGCGGTCTATTTGTTCCGGGTCGAGTCGGACACGGCTGGTAAATGCAAATGTGAATTCCCACAGTCGTCGACCACTATGAAGCCAAGAAGATATGTAGAACATCTGGCCGCTGAGACATGGCATGACCGCTTCCACATCATCTTCCTGGAGAGACAGCGCGATTAATGCTTGTTGTTCTGCGTCTGAACTGATGGTAGGTCTGCCAGCAGTTATAGTCTCCGGCAGGACGGAAGGTGCTCTCATCTTGTTCGCGGCAATCATTGCAATTCTCTGGACGGTTCTTCCTTGCAGTATGTCACTGACGGAGATTTTAAGTCCCGCCTGTCGACTCCTAGCGCTGATGTCTATTGCTAAAATAGAGTCCACGCCGAGTGCAAAAATGCTGTTGTGCTCGTGGAACTGATCAATCGATGTTTGGGTAACCGTTGCGATGATTCCTTTGATAACTGCCACATGGGTTTCCAGACCCTCAATATCCGCGGGATGTTGGTCTACATCCTGGGGAGGATCAATGACCAGAGGCAGAGCCCTGAGCTCGGAAGGAAAGCTCAGCACAGGGGCATCAGGATGAGAAACGATATTCTCCAAACCGACAGCTAGAGTCTGCACCCAGGCGTCTAGCTCATCGCCACTTGCCAGGAGATCACGACATGATGCCCGTACCACAAGGAAGTCTGACCTTTGCTCAAATTCCACATTCAATCTGTAGTGGGGAGTATCCGGCGTACGTTCAGAAACATATGGCTGGAAAGTCGACGAAGTGTCCTGGTTTTCTGACTTGTTGAATGTAAACAGGGTGTCAAATAATGAAGAAGCTTCACTGTGGTTATCCAGTCGCCAGCCCTTCTGGATTACACTCAGTGGTGCATGCTGATGGCTTTGAGCGTCGGCAGAAAAACGTTGAATGTGACGCAGGGCTGAACGGGTACTCTGAAGAATAGGATCGAGTACCAGACGGAATGGCACAGTGTTGAACAGAGGACCAATTACCGATGCTGTAGTATCAATATCTCGACCTCGTCCAGAAACTACATGACCAAATACCACGTCCCGCTGGCCTGTCAGCGCCGCCAAGGACCGTCCAAAGGCAAGCAGCGCGACAGTCTGCACGGTTACTTCAAGCGAGCGGCATTGACGTTGCAAAGTAGCGACTGGAACCTGTACAGTAGCTTCACTCCATTGGACGCGGGGTCCTATTACAGCAACTGGCGGAAGTGGCATTCCAGAATACCGGTAGCCTTTCACAGTATCAGCCCAGAATTGCACGGACGACTCCTCGGTATGTGCGATCTTGCGTGCTGCAGAGGCAAATGAGTTGACGTGACTTCGCAAACCTCTATATGACCTCTCTACACAGTCAAAGAGCAGTGGCAGGGAAAAGCCATCGTAGAGGCAGTGATGCATGGTCACAACCATCAGCCGCTGGGATATTCCACTGAGAATTGTGACCTGCCATGGAGGCCTTTGAAAACTTTCTATGTCGGGGTACGCTACACGCTCGGATATCTGTTCAATCGCCTCGTCTAGTGATTCAACGGCGGGATGATGCGACCATGGAACAAGAGAACGTTGATGAACCGCAGCTTGGAAGTCGTGACTCGCTTCCTCCCGGTGGAATGTCGTTCGGAGGATATCTGCTAGTTCGACCACGTCTTGCCATGCACTAGCCAGTCGCTCGAGGTCAATTGAGCTGTCTAAAACAACGGCATGATGGTGGACATATCCCTTGCCCTTGGAGTTCAGGCACTGCCCAATCATTGCTGTCTGTAAGGGCGTGCAGCGGTATGTTTCGACAATCAAATCGTCCGCATGAAACAAGTCACTCCTTATGCTGGGATTAGATGTGTTCTCCGTGACCGGTGATATGGATGGTACGGGGTTGGGCTTTTGCAAATACTTATGAAGAGCACCAACCGAGGGATACCGCAGAATATCACTAGAAGACACTTTGAGACCTTGCTCCTGCAAGCGACGAGCCATACGGATCGTGATGACTGAGTCAACGCCCAGGGCAAGGAAAGAAACACTTTTCGAAATCTGGGATTCAAGAAGCCCTGTAATCTCTGACACAACCTCGCGGATTTTTGTTTCGCATTCAGTCCAGCGACTTTCATCCCATTTTGGCACCTCTCGCTCTTGTGGCTGGGATATGCCTTCATTTTCAATCACAACGTCCCCGTTTGAAATCAATCCTTGAAGAATTATACACATTGCGTCGATCAGCCCTCGACCGCTATCCGTAAGATAAGACCCGCGAGTGACTCTCAACCTCAAAGTCACTGTATCCGGCTCTGATTCGGCTTTTATCTCTAGTGCAAGGGGATAGTCGGCCGGCATGACGCTATCCATCTCCACCAGCATGGAAGTTGCCGGCGATGTTGGGAGAGTAGCTATATAAGAGAACATTGAGTTGAACAACGGACCAGGGGCTTGCGCGTACCGCTGGATGTCGCGGAGTGCCGTGTGTTGATAAGGGAGCGATGCGAGGCTAGCCTGAGTATGAGCCTTGATCAGGTCAACTAGGCTTGACGATGCAGAAGAAAGTCGAAGTCGGCTGGGGACAGTGGTGACAAGGGGAATGAGCATCTCTTCGACTGACTCAACCGGTATGCTTCGGCCGCTCATGACCCGACCAAACATCACGTCCGTTTGCCCCAAGGATCTTGCCAATGCGACTCCCCAGATGGTCTCCAAAACCATTGCGGTGGTGCTAGATATTTCGGAGGCAATTTTGGAGATCATGGATAGCTTGAATGGTAATTCTTCTGTGATTATACCATACGAGCCATCAGATGGACTGTTAGTCTCCACGATACTGGGAAGACAGCCAGTGAGATAGCTGGTCCAGAATTGTTCTGCCGCTTCCTCAGGAGCTGTTACAAAGTGCCTATAAAGAGGGGCGAGGTCGAAGGTGCGCAAGGCTGTCTTTCCAGTGTAATGATGGTACAGCCGGTCAAGGAAGACACCCATGCTGGCACCGTCGAATATGGAATGGTGAATAGACAGCATCAACCACCCTGGAAGAGCACTACTGTCTGACGAAGCGGCCACAACGTGGAGTGGGGCCTTGCTCTCAATATCGCGAATAATTTTGGCTGCGACTTCGGCTTGCCGATTGCTGAAGTAGACTTGGGCCGCTTCTTCGTCCGGAACAGTAACTTGTTCCCAAGATATCTTTGCCACCCGGGGCTTCAGGACCACCTGGATAACCTTGTCGTCCATGACATGAAAGCATGTGCGCAGGATCTCATTCTCATGTATCAGATCTTCAAGTGCTAGCCTCAAGCCCCCTAACGTAATGCCGGAGCCGACTCGACACATAATATGATTGACATACAGGGGGGTCAGACTTCCCATGGAGCTAGACACAAGACTCCCCTGAAGGGGCAGGCAGGGCCGGACAACGGCAATGGAGGAGTTTGGAATGTTCTTTTGTAATTCCCGGAAGGCCTGGTCGAGGTGCTCCAGCCGCCGCGAAGCTTCAGCCAGCTGACACGCGGACAAATACTCGCTGGACCCCGGACAGCGGCCTGCGCGGGACTGTGGCAAAGATGCTAGCTGTGTTAGCGTAGGGTTACCTAGGATGTCGGCCGCTGCGCAGAGGTAGCCCGCTTCGCGCATCTTAGCAGCCACGCTGAGAGAACTGAGACTATCAATCCCTAACTGAAAGATACTGATTGTCTTCGTCACCGTGTTCTGGTCTACTGAGACTACCGAGCAAAGGATGTCACGGATCTTCTCTTCATCCGGCGTCAATGCCGCAGGACTAGGATGTAAGTCTGGCACAGGCACCGTGGCCGCGGATATTCCCGTCTGCAGCAGGAGATCTGGCGCGGGAATACTCTCGTAAAGGGTAACCAGACGGCGATTGTCAGCTTTACCTGAGATCTGGATGGGTATAAAGCTGACAGGGAGCAAAACACTAGGAACCATGTAGATAGGTAGCTCTTCACGGCATCGTTCTAGAATGCCGGGCACCCAGTCCTGGTATTCGGCCTTTAAAAATTTCGGCTGCGTTCTGAGGTCGTCCGGTCGGTCCCTTGAAGGGCTGATGAAGGCCACCAACTGAGGCCGTTTTGTGATCGGCGAGGCCGTCACCATCGAAGTAACATTGACTGGACGCTCCGCACATCGACGGACGGCGATGGATACTTCCTCAAGCTCCAGACGTTGGCCACGGACTTTGGCTTGGCTATCTCGCCGGCCCAGGTACTCAATACAGTTGTTGGCCATCAAACGCACTATATCCCCGGTACGGTACATTTGTTGCCCCCGAAAATTTGTAAAGCCTTGTGCATCGGGCCTTCGGTGATAGCCATTCGCGACTAGGTCCCCTGTCACGCAGAGTTCCCCTGCTTGACCTTTCTTAACATACCTTGTTGTTTCCGGCTCGAAGACGTGAATCGTGATGTTGCCCACGGCGGTCCCAATATTGCGGACTGTGGATGTTGCTGTCACCGTGTGGCTGGACATCCCGATTGTGACTTCAGTAGGGCCGTATGCGTTCACCAGCGCAATACTTGGTTTGCCGACAAACCGCTCGATGATCGTTTCCGAGATCTTTTCCCCTCCAACTCCCAGATATCGCAGATCGGGCAACTGCTCGGCGCTCACCCCTGTGTGTTCGAGGAGCGAGGGGACGAACCCCGCATGTGTAATTCTAAACCGACTGAGCACCTGTAGCAGATTATCCAGAATCATGGTCCGTGGCGCGGTGACCAGGCGAAGCCCATGTCGCCAGCCGAGTACCATCTCGCAAATGTGGACATCAAAGGCTCGACTAGCATGCGCCAGATAGCTTCCCTTGCCCTTCAATTCCAACGTGTCCGGCACATTCCGGCAGATATACTCTGACTGGGCTTCAGTGAAGGCGGATAGATTTCCCCGACTGACGAGGACTCCCTTTGGCATCCCAGTAGATCCAGAGGTGTAGAGAAGGTAGCAGGTATCCGTTGGCTTTGCAGCGACGACTGTTGTTTCCTCAACGGTAGCCAAATCTTCAAGGAACTGGTGGTCGTCGATTTCGATTACCTGGCAATCGTCTGGCGGTATGAGACTTGTAGCAGTATCCATTTCTGTAAATAGAGCGGTGGCGCCGCTGTCGCTCAGCAAAAACACCTGGCGTGCCTCAGGGAGATCTTCCGCGATGGGGACGTAGCAATTGCCACTTTTCCAGATGGCCAGCACGAGTGCGTACGCCATGAATGAGCGGCCTAGACAAACCGCGATGACTTGATTACACCAGCCACGGCGGGCTAGCCATGTGCAGAGCCGATCAGATGTCTCAGAAAGCTCACGGTATGTCCATTTCTGTGATAATACTTTATCGTCCCCCATTGCTTCGATGACCTCCAAGGCAATCCAGGTGGGATTCAACACTGCCCAGTGGTCGACCCAGTGAGAAGGCGATAGGTGAGGAGCCTGTCGGAGTTCCTCACTCGCCAATGGTGAGTGTGAGGAAAGAAGGTCCCCCGGAAACGCCTGTGTGAGGTCTGGAAGTGTCTCAGTGGGATGAGCGAGTATTGCTGTCACCAATCCGTCTATCTGGCTCAACACTAGCCCCAGGTGAGATGCATCCATCAGATGCTGCCTGGCGGAAAGAGTGCAAGACGGTAGTCCTTGCTGTGAGCGTTCAAAGCTTAATCCAATACAGACATTCGAAGCTTCTAGTCTTGCAATCTGCCGCTGGGTCTCGTCGTCCTCATCAGATCCCAGTTCCTGGTGATACGCAAAGAAGGCGTTGTACGGGGCTTGCGATGAAGGGCAATTTAGAATTTCTAGAAGGCGATTCAGGGATAGGCCTTGCGCTGCGGCTACCCTCGCGATAGAATTATCAATTTGGCGTATCAAGTCCTCGGCTGTATGCTGTGAAGCAGCAAAGATAGGGACTGGTATGAAAGTGCCGGCCTGTGTAGAGTCGGTATTTAACGCAAATTGCTCCCCTATTAATACCCTGTCGGTTTCGAGGTATTCGGCGCAGATACATGCAAATGCTGCACGAACCACTGAGGCCACTGACCGCAGCTGGAGTCGTTGCGCTAGAGACCCGAGCTCTTCCCAAGTTGTGCCCAGGGTAAGGCTTTGCGACAGGATGGGAGAAGTCGCCGGTGTGACTGTCACGCGTTCGCAGGAGAGAGTTGGAAATTGCCTCTCCGGGATGGTGACGAAGTCTTGTAGCTCCTTGGTCCAGAACTGTATACAGTCCTCTTCGCCTTCAATACGTTGTAAATATACCTCCAGCTGCCGACTAATACGGGACATATCCGCTTCGCACTTCGCATCCGCGCGATACATGAATCTGGCGCACGACGTATCAAGGTCGACATATAATGCAAGTCGGACCTAGTAAGAGGTGGGCGAATAGTCAGCGATTGAGCCTTACCGTGCAGCGAAGTATAGTTCCAGCTTACAGAGCTCTCCAGATCAATCTCGCTCTCTCCTTCCCGCACAAGACAGAGCCCAAACTCCAGTGTCGCTGACCTATCGGTACAATCTCCCAAGGTGGCCTCGAATGCCTCCCACTCCGGCATGGTATTATCTGGTGTAGATTTGGCTACAACTATGTCACGTTTGGCGGTCGACCTTTCTTCATCCGCAACTACCCAAAAGGCAATGTGGTTCTGACCAGTCACTGCCATGATCCCATGGGCGTAGCTCTGGAACAGGGAACCGGTACCGCGTTGACTACTGAGGCAGTTCAACCGACCTATTTCCAATCGTTCCACGCTCCGGTCAGCAGACAGAATGAGTGGTGGCACTGGCAGTGCAGTGACCGGGAGATCCATAAGTTGCAACTGCGCTGATGACTGCAGATCGCACGACAGTGCCTTGATTTCTGGAGACATCTTGGGTTCGTGAAAAGGGGAGGTTCTCTGACTGTCACCAAAGATTGTGTACTCGCTTGTTACAACGATATCAGGAACAGCAGGTATTAAGTCCCCTGCCTCCTTCCTTCGGGCATTGGTAAGAGGAGCCACGGGCGGCAAGAGAGCCAAATGAAGAACGAACAGTATTTGCCTCAGGTGTGTTCGTGGGAGCATGGCACTGGATGATGGTACAGGTGGTAATTTTCAAACCTGTAAAACCGACTCGAAGGTGGATTTCGGTCCGAGACAGTCCAGCTAGTCTAGTTTACGAATACGAAGGAGAAAAAGTTATCAGATTAGATTGATAGGCGCCGTTTATCCACCCATTTTTATCTGATATCCACTTCCTGTCCAGCTTTGGCTATGGTCCCGGTACTACATCAATATTTTGCCTGATAAGACATCTATCATACGACACATAATGGGGCATCCGGCACGGGCGGCTACGATAGTTGGAACCGTGACTTTCGAAGCATCCACCATAAAATTCCTTCCGTGCGCCGAGAGGGCTTATATGCAGTGTGGCGTGGAGTTGGCAGGGCTGTTGACTCACCAATAAGCACGGAATCTCTCCTTGGAGTAGCATCAAATCCCACTATTCCTAAGAGAGGCTATCTCCCTGCGTGGGTCATTTTCAAATCCTCGCCCATCACCCCCTTGCATTGTATACCTGTGTCGGTAAAGCCCGATGACTGTAGCTGAACTCTAGCGCGCAACTAGTACCGGGACAGACGTAGCCGGATCGTATCCCTTGTGCATACATATTGGCGGTCGACAGCCAGATGATGGGCTTTCCACCGGCGCCTTCTTTTTCTCATCTAGTTCAATTTTCGGGCCATCATGATGAACCTGCCTTCGCTCAATCGTACCCAGCTCGCCTCGGATGCATCTCCGGACCAGGTGACCACTGCACCTGCAGCAGATCCCGAGAAGCCTAGCCTGCCGACCCCAGATGCGAAGGAGCTGCAAGAACGGACGACCGACCTTGCTGACAGCGACGCGCCAGGTGTCAAGAAGGCCGAAGCGGCAGCACTCGTGTGGAACAAAACCGTTCTGTGGGGAATATATGCCTGGTATGGATATATCAAGCCTTGCATCGGCCAACCTCTGCTAATCACTACTGTTTGCACTTTAGGATTTGGGTGTGCTTCTTCATGCTAGCTTTACATTCCGCTATTGGTAACAATGTGCTTATCAATGCATATGCCAATTTTAAAACCGCCCCTGAAATCTCGACCGCCGCCATCCTAGCCACGGTAGTCGGGGGTGTGATAAAGCTCCCCATCGCTAAGATATTGAATGTCTGGGGGCGAGCCGAGGGGATGCTGATCTTTACCGGCCTCTTCCTGCTGGGCATCATTGTGCTCGCATCGTGCACTGGGCCAAGTGGCTATGCTGCGGGCTACGTGATGTACTGGGTTGGATATAATGCAATTTATCTGATTCTCGATGTCTTCATTGCCGACACATCGGGCCTGCGGAACCGGGCATTTGCGTTTGCATTCGCCAGTACACCGTTTATCTGCACCTCGTTTACGGGCCCCTTGGCCGCCCAGTCCTTCTTGAGTATGACCACATGGCGCTGGGCGTACGGAGCATTTGCGATTATCTTTCCCTTTGTCCTCCTGCCCCTCGCGCTCGTGTTCAAGTTCTACGAACGCAAGGCGAAAAAGATGGACCTATATCAGAAAACGCTTAGTGATCGTACCCGGATCCAATCGATTAAACACTTCATCCATGAGTTCGACGGTGAGCAAACTCCCTGTCATTGGCAGACCTTCCCATGCTAATGTGTGTTCTGACGATAGTAATCGGTGCGGCTTTGTTGATGGCAACATTTATCCTCCTCCTGCTTCCGTTCAGCCTCACCACCTACGGACGCGCTGAATACAAATCGGCCACTTTTATCGCCATGCTAGTCATTGGCTTCTTCCTTTTCTTCGCCTTCATTGCGTGGGAGCGATTCTTCGCTCGCAAGCAGTTTATCCGATACGACCTGCTCAAGCAGCGGACGGTCCTGGGCGCTTGCTTACTTTCCGCGCTCCTCAACCTTGGTTACATGGCCTGGGATCTCTACTTCCTCAACTTCTGCATGGTGGTCTACGATCTCAGCGTCTCGAACGCGGGATACATGAACCAGATATACAACGTGGGGTCCTGCTTCTGGGCCCCTCTGTTTGGCATCTACATCCGACAAACGAAACACTTCAAAAATGCCTGTCTTTACTTTGGCCTCCCCCTAATGCTACTTGGCTCCGGACTGATGATCCATTTCCGTGGGGAGCACGACAACATCGGTTATATTGTCATGTGCCAGATTTTCATCGCATTTGCCGGTGGCACGTTAGTCATTGGGCAGGACATGGCCGTGATGAGCGCCGCCGATCAAGACGGCGTACCGATGATGCTCTCGATCCTAGGGCTTTTCGCCAGTTTAGGTGGCGCGGCGGGCAACGCCGTCGCTTCTGCCATTTACACCAACGTCTTTCCCAAGCGGCTGCAGGACGGACTACCCCCAGCCGCTCAGGGCGACTGGGTCGAAATTTACCTCGGCGGCTATCTCACACAGATGTCCTATCCGATGGGATCCGAAGTGCGCACTGCCATTAACAATGCGTGGGGCGACAGCCAGAAGTACAGCTGCATTGCCACTACCGCTGTTATTGCGTTGGGCTTCCCATGTATTGCCGTGTGGAAGAACTTGAATGTGGACAAGAAGCAGAATAAGGGTGTGGTGCTTTAGGGGGTGGATGGGATATGGGAAACGCAGAGACTCTAGGAAAGGGGGGGATGAGAGGCCATATCTTCCTCTCTAGACTTACGGTGTGCGTGCGTGCGTAGGATTTATTCTCTTGCTATCGAGAGATCGTTGCTTATGTAGTCGATCAGTTGTTTATGATTAGATTGTCTCTGAACTTTCATGGATATTTATTTGTATGCGCTACTCTCATCTATAATATGTTGTAGCTAGGTAACTAGCATTATACAAGCCACGTTGCTATGCAATCGTGGTATTTCCTGGCTTCTATATGTGATTAAATCAGACATCAAGCGACTGATGCAGCACACTTTCGCGATACATCTCACTGCGCTCAATCAGCTCCGTATGAGTCCCACGGTCCACGCACCTGCCCCCCTCGATAAGGAAAATCCGGTCCGCACGGTAGATGGTGCGCAAACGATGCGCAATCGCAATGACAGTCGTCCTCCCCATAAAGCCAGACAAGGCGTCTTGAATTTTCCCCTCTGACTCCGCATCCAAGGCACTCGTGGATTCATCGAGCAGTAAGAGGCGGGGCTTGCGGATCAAGGCCCTGGCAATCGAGAGCCGCTGGCGTTGCCCTCCAGAGAACTGCTTTCCGGCATGGGTACAGATCGTCTCGTATCCTTGAGGCAACTCCGCGATCACCTCGTGAATGTGCGCGAGCTTACACGCTTCCTCGATCTCGGCCTGCGTGGGCGTGTGTCCCGGTCGTGCCCCCAGGGTGATATTAAATGCCACTGTTCCCTCAAATAGCGCGTTCTCTTGAGGCACGATGGCAATATCATCCCTAAACTCGGTGGACAAGACACGGGTCACGTCCTGGCCGTTGATGACAATCGATCCAGCAGAAGGGTAGTAGAATCGTTCTAACATAGCAAAGATAGTGGATTTACCGGACCCACTAGGCCCAACGAGTGCGTAGAATCGCCCTGGTTCGAATGTGACGGTCAAGCTCTTGAGTACGGGAATGTCCGGGGACGTAGGGTATGAGAAGTCCACACCCCGGAGCTCTGCACCCACTGGTGTTTGGCCAATTCCAGAGGAAAGGGATCCAGAACGCTCGTTCGCCTCAATGTCCGCATCCGACTTTCCCGGTCCAGGTATCAAGGTCCTATGGGCATCGCCGCCGAGTTCCTGTTCGTGGGAGTGGGTGCTCACGAGGTCAACGATACGGGATGCGGCCTTCCCTGCTTTCGACAGATCCGGGGCCAAGGCTAACATCTGGCCGCACGACTGGGTACTAAACAGTAAAGCCGGCAAAACGATGAAGAACTGCGTCTGGGAGTAGAGCCCCGAGGCGATCTGTTTGGACCCCCACCAGTATGCGAGGGCGCTGATGAGGTTACTAACACTGAATGCTGTTGCCAACCAGAAGTTTCCCCAGGCGATCGCCTTCATGGTCCGTTGGTATGGTCCCTGGATGGACGATAGGAACTCCCGGTAGAGCTGTTTCTCCAGCGAGAATCCAGCAACAAATCGCAAATTCCCGAGCGCTTCGACAGTGATCTCCGTGGCCCGGGAGAATGCCTTCTTGTGACGTTCGGCGAATTGGCTCTGCACCCGCAGCTTCATCACACCAGCAAACAGGAGCACGGGGATTGTGGGCACCAGAACGATGGAAATTTTCCATGCCACGATGAAAGAGATGATGACGCCCGCAAAGAGATTCACAGTGGTCGCAAGGAGAAGCCCGATAGTGGTTCCAGTCAGGCCACTAATAGCCGACGCGTCTCCTGTGATGTAGGCGATCAGGGTTCCAGGGCTTCGTCCGCCGGTACTGTGCCATGTCAAGCTCTGGTTGAGGAGTGAACGGAGTGAGGCTACGCGGATCCGATATAGTGTCTGGTCTGCGGCCCATCCATAAGCGCATCCGCCGATGATATTTGCAAAAAGTTCGACGAGTCCGACGATGAAGAACACCAACCCAAACAAGTTTCCGCTGTGTCGGATGTTGGGCGTGCCCTTGCAAGGACTAAGTCCCCCGACAGTGTTGCCAAATAGGATTGCATTTGCGCTGTAGCTCCCGCCGATAATGACTGACATGGCGAGTCCTAGGACAATAAATAGCAGACTGGGACGAATGAATGAGAAGTATATTTTCGTGGTGAGGCGCTTGGATCGAGACAGTACCTCTTCCTCGGGTGCGCGGGTGGTATCAGGCTCCTGTTTCTCCTGCACGACATCCTTCTCATCGGTAGCTGGCTCTAGGCTGTCGGAGCCAGTAAGGGTGTTAGTGCGACTGACTAGCCCCTTCGCACTATCAGCCTCTGCATTGTCCATTCTCTGTAAGCCTATCATCTTCGCATACGTGCCACCACTATCCAGTAATTGCTGGGGTGGGCCATATTCAACCACGCGGCCTTTCTCGATGACCACGACTTGATCGGCGTCCTTAACGGCAGCTAAACGGTGCGCGATGGAGACGATCGTAGTGGTTCCAGCTACTTTGAGCAGGGCGGCCTGAATCAGCTGCTCGCTCATTGAATCGAGTGCCGCTGTTGCCTCATCCAAGATAAGCAGCTTGGGCTCACGAACAAGAGCAGTAGCAAGGGCAATACGTTGCCTTTGGCCACCGCTGAGCTGGCCACCCGCAGTGCCCACACTAGTTGCTATCCCGAATTGTAGTGTCTCGATGAACGAAAGAGCATTGGCTTTGTCCGCTGCTACCTTCGCGCGTCTGAAAATGTCAGAGATTCTGGGATCACAGCTCCTGAGGACATCTTCTTCCGAGCGCCCTGATTGAATCTCAGCCACGATGCCGGTAAGACTCATATCCAGGATCACCTCAGCCAGGTCTTCATGCTCGACTGACCCGACCAGGCCATATGCGATGTTCTCGACGATCGACCGATCCAACGGCTGCGACTCCTGTTGCACAAACCCCATTTGGCCTCGGAGATTGGCCACATTGACGTGCTGGATATCCTGTGTGCCGATACAGATACTTCCCGAAGATGGGTCGTAGAACCGTTCCAAGAGGGCCACGATGGTGGATTTGCCACCTCCCGATGGGCCAACAATAGCAGTGTGCTGCCGAGGAGGAATTGAGAAAGTAACCCCTTGCAAGACAGGATTCTCTGATCGGGCCGGATAGGTAAAGTGAATGTCGTTGAACCTGATATCCTCTGCCCCAAGATCGGCGCTCTTCTCCCCCGTATCGCAGGTACCGTCGATAGCGGACTGGCGGTTGATCACCTCTAACAGGCGCTCTGAAGCACTTGCCGCGGCGCTGAAGACATGCATGTAAGGGGAGACTTGGCTCAGGATGAACGACGCTGTTTTGCATTGGTTAGCAACAGAGAAGGGGGAGACAATATGTCGAGTCGGCAGATAGCTTACCATCGATGAGAATAAAAATCACGGTATATACCGCGCCTACGGAGACACTGGAATTCCGACCGTCGATGGAGTCCGCTATTAAATGCGCTCCTTTCCAGTAGGCCAGTGCATTTGATGAGTACACCACAAAGAAGAGCGTGCCCATCTGGGCCGCATGCACCGCTGCCTTCTTCAGTGCATCCTTCTGGGAATTCGACAGGTGAGAAGAAAAGAGCTCCTCTAGACGCTGAGACGCATTGAAGGCATGCACAATCCTGAGATGAGATAGACTGGACGATGCGATGGAGGTGGCCAGGTCGATGTGTTTGCCCACGCGGGTTTCATATCGTGAGGTAAGGTGGCCGCCAACGAGAGCCATCGCAAAGAAACATGGAACTATGGCAATGAGGATACCCGCGATCACTGGGACTTTAATAAATGCCACGATATATGCCGTAATGAAGTACGACAGGGTCGCCATATAGATACCGACTTTCTCGGACGTCCCGGACTGCACCGTCTCAATATCACTAACCAGCCGGGAGATGACCTGACCTGAAGGTAAATTGTCATGGAATGCTGCCTCCTGACGGATCAGACTTCGGAAGTATGCCTTGCGATAGCGACGAGCCAGTCGCTCGCTCACCAGTGCCCAGCATGCTGCATAGATGTAGATGCTGACAAAATTGAAAATTGTAATGTAGATCAAGTACAGGACTTTCGTTCGGACGGAGGAGGGGTTGTACTGCGTTTCGGAACAGGCGACTGTGTTCAGCTCATTGATCAGTTGGCCCAGCACGATACCCAGCAAGGGCTCCGGAACTCCTGCGGCAATGGCAAAAAAGGTTCCCACGACCATGAGCAGTATATCAAATGCAGTGTAGTTCAGCGAGAACAGCAGACGAATGAAGGTGAACAAGGTCTTGATATCCTTGCCCTTGGGGACGGACTTCGAGACATGTTTGATCTATACTCCGTTAGCCATTCCCAGCGACGGCCTGGCGTGGTGGTAGGGAGATGGGTTCATACTACTGTTCGTCTTCGTCCTTTCTCTTCCAACGTGCCTTCAGGCTGAATGCCATTTGAAACCTCAGATGCTGGCATCCTGAGAAATTGCAGTCTCCCTTTGTGCAATTGTCCGCAGCAAAGGAGAATCGGCGAAGAGCTACTCTGGTGTCTCTCGAGCGGCCTGGGGTCCGTTCCAGTCCCCTAACCCGACCTGGCTTCGCATCCGGTTTTCACCGGATTGTCAGGTATTACGCGAGAGTATCCATCATCGTCACAATCCATATTACTACACGGGATACTACTCTCACCTTAACCCTATCAGATGATCAGATAACCATTAAGGTAACATTGAAATTTCCATAGCGTCCGGTAAAATACACTAGTCGCAGTACGTTTTGGGACCGAATGATCCGCCTGCTGGTATGCAAATCTTACCGGAACTCTTTTTTTGCAAATCCCCCAAAAGGGTTGGTGATCGTCTTGGTGATTTGAGGCCATAAAAGAAGTCTCTGCAACTCATTACCTAACCTATTGTCTCACCTGGCTCGGGAGGAGTCCGAGGGTCTATACTAACGATGAATCATTGCGTGGGGTCGAAACCGAACGGGATACACATCTCCGTGGTGCAATTACCTCATGTTACGTGTCGAGTCACCCCTGATTAGTAGGAAAAGGTCCTACCAGGGAAGTGTAAGTTAGGAGGGTTGGACTGCACGATATCATGATATCCATCCCATTTGATATCTGTATGTCAGGGGCATTCCTGGTTGGCCATATGGTAATTGTGTACTCCCTATTAACAGACGTGGAGTTTACAGAACAGTAAGAGTCTACCTGAGAGCCGTACAGTTGGCAGAATCCGCAGTTTTAGCAGGGGCAAAGATCACTCGACAGCAAGGTTCAATCACGGTAGACCCAGTATCAGTCGTATGCATCGAAGTAAATCACACAGGATGAACTCTTCGGGTGGGAAGACTTCCCGAATGGCCAGTTGATGGTGGAACGACCTAGTCAACTCAAGGCATGCCATCTGCACTCATATCAATCAATTACAGAAACTCTCCAAGTCCCATACAATGGCGCAAATTCCGGTACAACACAGTTTCCCTAGCGCCGGAAAACCGACTCACAATGTCCTGATCAATAGAAAGCACCTTCCGCTTCAAGGATGCGGAAATTCACATTCTTACCTTGTGTTTCGCCTTTACCTTCTCATTCCTCATAGGCCCGATACTCCTGGTTTTCGGCCGTCAAGAACTCCATCGTCTTTTTGGCCACCGTGATGTATTCTATACACGTTTGAGACGCAATGAAAAAGATTTAGCCCCGGAACTTGTGGCTTCCACATTGAGTTGAGTCGGGACGTTATGAGTCCATTGCCTCGAAGAGAACAATGGACATCCTTTGCGCCACGGAGCTCATTCATTTCAATGTAGCTGAGCACTGCGAAAATCGTGATCGCTAGGGTACTATCAGGAATAGCCGATATGGATTGAGAAGGAAGCCCGTTTGATACGGAGCAAATACATTGGTGACAGGGCTCTTAGGGACGGACGAAAGAAAAAACTGTAAGAATGGATTATTACTAATGGAGTAAGAAGTGTGTACTGTACACCTAAACATCCTGCTGTTGAATCCCAACCAGATTACCAGCCGGATCCTCAATCATCAAGAAGTACTCAAGCCAATAAGCTTTTGCGCCTTGACAAGAGCCCTCTTAGCCTCGAGATGCTCTCCGGCAATTTCCCCCAATCCCAAACGCGTTCGGCACCGGTCCTATAAACTCCGTTATAGGCTCACTGACTCGTTTCAGAATCGTAACACCGTTATAGCATAGTGGTGGCTCTACATGCCGCTCTCTTCCTGCTCCACCCCCTGCCGCTCAGCATCATCTAGTTTTCCTTGCCTTCTTTCCTGGACAGTTTATCATCATCACGTAATACATTTCCATTTTTTACAATTTCTTGGTAATCATGACAGTGGAGGCATCACCGCGGACTGAAGGCAGACCGTTGAGAGTGTTAATAGTAGGGGCAGGGATAGACGGCCTTTCTGCGGCAAGCGCCTTACAGAGACAAGGGCACGAAACAATGGTAGGCAATACCACGCCAATCTGTTCTTCCATTATGATACTGAAGCTACTCAGTTGTTTGAACGGTCTAAGCTTTCCTCGGAGGTTGGAACTGCAATCCATGTCGCTCCTGACTGTAACCGATTGTTAGCTCGACTTAGGTTGTCTGTAACCCAGTGTGGAGGGACTCCGCTAAAAGGGGTAAGGCATACACCTACTAGTCTTCTAATATTATTATACTAACGCCCTGTCCTACTTCGAAAGATGAACCTATATAACTCACCTGGGGACTTGGTCTATGCAAGGGATTTGACAGAAGTTATCCAAACTTCAGGAACTGTACGTGAGAGGTCTTTGGGCTCCTCTGGTCTAGGTGCAGCTGACAGGGAAGTGGCGGTAGGAATGGAACCTTGTCCATCGTGCGAAACTTCACTCTGAATTGAAACGCTTGGCTACTTCCGTCGAGGGGGTAGGCAGCCCGGCCAAGCTGTTCCTGGATTGCAAGCTTATTGACCTCAATGTTAATGAACCGTCCCTGAAGCTTGCCACAGGAGAAATAATCAGAGCAGATCTAATAATTGGCGCCGACGAAGTCCATGTAAGGATGTATAGAGGCTGTGGCTAAAGGATGGAAGATATACTAACTTGTTTCCGGCTCTAAATAGTCCTGGACAAGGCCGTTTGTTGCGGCTGGATACGAGCCATTCCTTTATGGCAAGAGTTGTTTCCGTTGGTTAGGCCAATATAAGGAGCTAGCTAGTGACCCAGAGACAAACAGATATGCTGGAACTGGCTTTCCGAACGAATGGGCGGGATCAGATCGCAGGGTTATTGACGATCCATGTTGCGACCACACGGTTGCGAATTATGCAGGATTTGTTCCAACAGATGAAGTCGGTACAACAGAACATGGTAGGATAAAGGCAACAGTAACTACCTCTTCGCAAAACTAACCTCCTCTATGATAGCATGGGATAACACCGCTAGTAAGGATGTCTTGCTGAAATGCTTTGAAACCTTCGAACCGTTAGTTCGCCGCATCCTCACCAAGGCATCGGAGAACAACCTCAAGGTCTGACCGCTCATGGATATGCAATCACTCCTAAATTAGACCCACGGCTGTGCCGTACTGATTGGTGATGCCGCACCTCCTTTCTTACCATGTGAGTATCCGAAGCTGTCCGGGTCAATGTCGATGTGCTCATCTCGTCCGCACAGTCCTGGCTCAGGGGGTGCAATGGCCATTGAAGACGGCATTTCGCTCAGCGCCCTTTTGCCCCTTGGAACCATCAAGTCAGATATCCTCAACCGGTTAAGCCTGTATGAACAATGCCGGAAAGGCCGAGTTGAACATATACGGGAGTTTACCCGTCGAAATGGAAGGGATCCGGACGGTAGTAGAGGGCCACGCCCATTGCGTAAGTCATGCGAAAATGAGTGTCTTTGTTGCACATTAGCTAAGGAAGCAATGGATTACATGACATTTTGCGTCCAGCATGACGAATGGGAGCATTCATCGAGCGTCCTCGGTCAGTATCCAACGGCAACTAGTAGTGCTTGACAGGAGCTGCAATATAGACGCACTGGCTTAGCAGCTGAATGTGAGTACTTCCACATGTTCTCACAAGCTACCTATCTTGGTTATGGAGACAAAAACTAAAAGTTGCCTTGCCAGCTGTGATGATCTAAATCCAAAGACACGACGTTGGCCTATTCTTCATGTGAAATCGTGACTGCTTAATTTCAAAGCTTGTATCCCGCCCGGAAAGTAAACTTGGCGGGAATTAACACTTTGTCCCTGAGGTTTCAGTTCGTTATTGAAGACTTGGGGTTGGACGTACGTGAAATCCTAGAGGTAAATCAACATAGATCCAACCAATCTCGTGTTCAACACGTAAATCAATAGGGATCATGGCAAATACAACGACAGTGGTTATCTATATATATTTTTGTCTTTCAGGAATCCAAGATTGTCAGGTACATGATACTAAGCACGGTTTCATGATACTGTCTCTCTCCCCTTCTGTTTATTCTTTACATAAAGTCAGTCTATCCAGCTTGGCCGTTGCCCCAAACTCTAAGTGTTATGACCGTCACGCGGATATATTTGTCTCGATTGTCTTCCTGGATTGCATGTCGCTTTGCCGTGTTTCTTTCCAGCTTGGCCCGGTATACCGTGGGCTCCGACTCGTCCGCCTTATATACCGGATGTGCCTTTTGGCCAAACGGACAAACCATCACTAATCTCGCTGCTATCTGTGTAGATCGCTGTTGGGCTTTGTATGTGCCCCGTGGTCAGCCTGCGCCGTTCGAGTGCCAGGTCCGCATTTATTCTTTATATGAGTGCTTTTGAGGCCCTTAAATAGGCACTTCGCCCTTCTACAGTGATCATTGAACCGATAATTACAGCTGAGAATTTGCTATAACTTTGGCAGACGGCGATGATAAGCGACTAGAAGCTACGCGTGCAAGTTTAGAAATACGAGGTGTTCTCATGACACTCCACTTGCTTTGCTTTACCTTCTGCGTGCTAGTATTGACCATTATGCAGAGGCGGGAAGTGCTCAGGGAGATCTATAGGTGGGTAACTATTGTCAGGTGGGCTCCTCATAGAATACTTATGTTATATTCAATTATAAAGAGAGTCGGTAGTACCTATAGATAAGCTAGACTTGCTGGTATAGACTGTTGCTTAAAGCATAAGCTGTTCAACTGTGGTGAAA
This sequence comes from Aspergillus kassunensis, assembly GCA_027569205.1. Taxonomy (NCBI): domain Eukaryota; kingdom Fungi; phylum Ascomycota; class Eurotiomycetes; order Eurotiales; family Aspergillaceae; genus Aspergillus; species Aspergillus kassunensis. The sequence continues at coordinate 67,171 of JAPDEQ010000047.1, forward strand.
TGCTGCCTCGTTTCACCTGTCTTTGAATCAGTACTTACCTAAGGCTCTAATAGAAATTATATCATTCAAGAGCAGCAAGGCGATACTTTATGATTGTACCGCCAGTATCTAGGAGAAGAGGTCATTCCTAGCCAGTGTAGTCCAATTTGGAGAAACCAATTGCTTATCTCTCATTGTGAGAACGTTGCTACGCCGCCCCTTAATGGTAGCTACTTGGCTATGGTACTATTCGCGCGCTCTCATATCTGCAAATTGCATGTCGTTTCACAGCATAGATGATGTTTGAGCCAATAGAAACAGGGAAATATTGCTTTGGATACTGGGCTGGCCGTGCTCCTAGTATAGCCATACATGCCATAATTCTCTATGTACCAAGATTGGGAATGTGTCCAAGCAGTTTAAGGTGAAGAAGCAAATCAAGCAGCAAAGCCTGGAGAGCTCTGTACCGAATAGGAACGGTACCCAGCATTCGCCAGATCACAATTCGCGGGTGGTTTCGACTGCTCATACCCGACAAGAGAACTCACAAGAGGTAAGCCAAAGACCAGCGTCCTTTTGGTAACTAGTATAGCTCCTGATCCTGTCAGCGAGAAGCTCATATGATTTTTATACCTATATCAGAAGGATCTAGAGCATTTTAGAAAACTTCGTCCAGCCTTCTCCAATAGCAACAGGGAGCAGTTGAGTACATCGTCAAGACCAAAACCAGAATTTCCTTGGTAGATTGACCAAAATTTGCCAAACAAGTCAGCCTTTCCCCGTATTCACACGTAGATATCTTTTCCAAAATGGTCGAAAGTGAAGAGCCAGCTCAGGTCCAAGTAGCCCTGTTCGAATCAGCGCTAGGCAAGTCTTTCTCTCCTTTATACGGTTAATGGTCTTATTTTCTGCGTTTAGTGCAATGTCTTTAGTTTTGCGTTTGAAGTCATATGTTACTAGAGGGATAGTGAGATAGACATTGTGCCAGGAAGCAGAAACGAACTCATCGAAGACTTCGTGTCGGCCCACATTTCCCCCTGCTTCTTCAGACAAACGCGTCTAATCTGGATCCTGACATGCCTCTATACTGGGTTGGCAGAAAGAAAAGGTCATAGTCCTCAACGCCGGGGTTCGCAAAGAGGCGATGGCAAATACAATGCATGCCCCCTTCGACTTCCTGATGATTGTCGCACAAAAGCCAGAGTAGCCGCTGAGAGATCTGGCTTCGCTAAGGTTATGGTGGAACTTATTCATCATAGAATCATATTGTTCGTTTGTCTTTGAAACCCAACGACGCCAGGCTACTTCTGTTTCTCAATTGTAGAATCGCGGGTGTTGTACAGATTTCTAGACTATCATTCCATTGGCTCTGCATGACCACTACATGCATCATGTCGTCATTACTTGGTGCAGCGGTTGCAGGTAGCTTTAATAGCCCGTGGCCGACCATCAGTAGTAGTTCTCAACTATGGTCAATAGCGAAGAAACGTGGGTACAGTGGGATTACCATGGATATAGACACCGGCACTGCGCTGCACTAGGCTATATATACTATATTCGCTTGCATTGGTCGCTGGTATTCAAATCTAATTGGCTAAACCACAGCTAATGATCTAATTTAAGGAACATTTACTACATGTCTATCTAATCTAAGTGTATATATAGTAACATGCGCTGTTGTATACGAAGTGCCCTGAAACAACGTGGAAATAGCTATCAATATAAATACAATGGAATATATAATAGTAACGGGGAAGCTGATTACATTAGGATATAAAATTTTCATGAAGTGCTTTTCTAGTTGTTACCGGGGGTAAAGAAATCTGATCCGTCCCACGTCCATGTTAGTTGCATACCAATTCACTACCCTTAGTCTATACTCCCTTCGTGCATTGGCATAATAAGGCCATCAGACAGTCCACAATGCGTACTACCCGCATCGATTAGCACGACCATATTTTCATTATACTCTTAATCCTTCCCCCTTGATACTATGGATTCTCGGAATTTTCTTCTACCAGAATGGGGTATGGGTATTTCGACTCAACAACATATGGGGCGTTACGGTTAATCATCGAAGCTATGTAGATGAGTATGGCAGGCATTTGCTAAGAGCTGGGTATGTGATACACTACCGTCCAACTAGGACGACACACCCATCACGTAGCAGCTCAGAAGCTGTACTCCGGGATCTCGATCGTAGTAACAGTCCAAGTCTTACCACCATCGCTGGTAGACATCTCTCCAGTAACTCCCTCACCCTTGCCAACAGTGCTGATGTAGTTGGGATCCGCAACATCGAGAATAATCTTAGTATCTGTCCACGCTACAGTAGTACACGAGACATTAGCATGACGACACTCAATTTATGCAAGTAGCAAATGCGAAACGTACAGTGAGCGCCAACAGTGCCGCAGTTAGTTTCGGCGCACTCAACAGAGCTTCCCCAGCCCTGAGCGTGGCCATCGCTGGTGGAAAGCGTAGAGACGGCCTTGCCGTTAACAGAAACCGTCTGAGTGTAGTTTCCGGACGCATCATCGAATTTGTCTGCAAGGGTACGTAAGTACTCTATCCAAGCTCTAGAGCTTAGGAGAGTAGGGGTTGTTGTTCTTACAGTGCATTGTCACCTTATCTCCAGCCTTCGCCGCGGAGGAGTCTCCCTGTACAGGCATCTGTGTGTTGGCTACGGAGAAAGCAGGTCAACATCAGTCTCAGGGGAAATGCCAAGATTGATTCACGGAGACTAACCTCCAGTACTCAAGAGTGTGTAGGCATAGACGCTCCAGTCATTGGATTGCCAGTTGTCGGCGATGGACTGGACCAGGTCACCATTCGAGGTGCCCATACCGACCCAAAGGGAGGCATCTCCGGAAGATCCGCTGGGCGCATCGGGTAGGACAAGGGTAGAGGTGGCCTCGCGGATGAATGAGCCATCAGATACAGGGCCGGTGCTGAAGGCAGGACCCATAGCAGCATTCACAGACGTGAAGCCTACCGCAGCGAGTGCGGAAACGACCTGGTGAACGGAAGGCATTAGGATGACAATGAGTCAGGAGGTGGCTAAAACGTTCCAATTGCAGGACAATATGAGAAGACCTTGCCTGGATGCCTTTCCCCGGGACTCCAGGAAGAATAAGAGAGACCTTTATAATACCATCTTTCTTTGGCCCAGGCTTGGATCGGCTGACCCTGCAACTCCTTATACCCGGGGCACAATATCCTTGATACCAAAGGGTCCACTTGGTGTGGGCATTTTCCGCCAGTGAAAGCTTGAATGCAGAAACAAGCGTCAGGCAGGTGGAGCGTAGTATCACTTCGGCGGAGCAAGTACCGTGAAGGTGCTAACTGCTAATCTATCTGGGATGGACTAGTGCCACAGACACAAACCGAATATGCCGATCTGCACTCGGCCAACGGCTGGGTATATCCGAAACAGACCTGAAACAGACCATATTACATCATTATTGACTCGACTGAGAATGCCATATGATTTTTATACAAAAAGAACTGGACCCAGGCCCCCACGACTGTGCACTCCCGGGAGTCCAGGTCGAATACGACCGGCTGTTATGCGCATAGTTTATTACCGTGTCGAGTTCTGGACCGGTGAAAGTCATGAGCACAATAACATTTGAGGATCTCTTGAACAGCACGAAACATGCTAGATTCGCCATATATATCGGAACTTACTCGTCTTCTCCGTATCCCTGAGACATTTTCTAAGGCAACAGGGGCAATGTCGCTGACTAATATCGTGGCCTCCTGCTCGGCGGATTCACCCTTCTGGATTTTCGGGGCACTGGTGAGACTGTCAGGCATAGTCGCCTCACCACTACTAGTATCAGAGTCACCCTGAGCATCGCGAGGTGGGGGGAAAAGCGGTGATCGAGTTGACGGAAACAAGATCAAGGCGACAAGGACACTGGTGATCAAAGGAACGAGAAGTGCTCGGGTAGACTATTATTCCTAACTCAGTCTGGTTTGGAACTGACAGGTCCGTGCTTAGTTCTTTCAGCTGAATATCGCGGGGTAGGAGAACAAGTTTCAGGAGACCATTCTTGCCTAACCAAACATCCGACATTTAATAGACATGCCAGCCATCGTGATGCTGGCATTCGCTCTGGCAGTCGTCAATCTGTCAATAGTATCCGCTGCACCAAGCGGCGTCGGGACCCTACCATCTTCGCTTCAAACTTGTTTGAGTAAAACTCGAGCCAATGTTCTGTACCCCGGCGATCAGAAATACGATGCACTGTCCGAAGCGCAAAACTCCAACTACCAACCACATCCAGAAGTCATTGTGGTACCCGCTTCCGCAGAAGAAGTAGCAGCTACGGTGCGGTGTGTGGCCGCCGAGAAAGGTATCGTTAAGCTTAGTCCTCGCGGAGGTGGCCATAGTTATGCTGCCTATAGCCTCACGGGACAAGTGGTCCTCGATCCCAGCAACATGAAGGCGATGACCTTTGACGATGAACGAAGGCAGGTGACCGTACAATTCGGTCAGACCTTGGGCCCTTTAGCAAAGGCATTGGGCCAGAAGGGATATGCTCTGCCGCATGGCACCTGCCCTGGAGTTGGCGTGGCGGGACATTCCCTAGGTGGTGGCTGGGGCTTTCCTTCGCGGAAATGGGGCTGGCTTGTTGATCGGAGTAGGTGACCACGATGTCATTGGAAGACGGAGCTTTAGTGACTTACTAACTGTCACACTTAGTTGTATCCCTGGAGTTCGTTGATGTCAACGGCGATGTCAAATTGCTCAATTCCGGTTCCACGGGACAAGATGCCGAACTGTGGTGGGCAGCTCGAGGTGCAGGAGCCAATAACTTTGGCATCGTCACGTCATTCACCTTTGCGATGGAGATGGCTCCCACCTCAACCGTGAACTATGAATATCATTTCACTTCGGATTCTGACTGTACACAAGTATTGCTAGAAGTACAAGGTCTCGGGATCCTGCCCGCTAATGACCCCAAAGGCCTTCCCGTCGAGCTGGGAATGGAAGTGCTCTTCATAGGCCACAGTGAAAGGGACGAACGTTCCTGCTACTTGTCTGGCCAGTATCTTGGTAAGAAAGCCGCCTTTTTACCTGTAATGAACAAGGTGCTGGATAAGCTTGCAAAACGAGGGATTAAGCCGGTGAACTCCGAAACCAAGGTCAAGGAGTTTAAGGACTGGATTGCCGCCCTCACGGACCTCATGGGTTCGTTGGATGGACCAAACGACCCTCTACCCTATTATGCGCAGTCCTTGATGGACAACGGGTCCCCGAATTACAACAAACCCCAAGTGGATCGCGTCTTCCAAGCAATACAGGTCGCGAAAAGCATCGAGGGCACAGAAAATGACGTGTCTTTTGATTTGCTTGGGCCAGGATCAGAGACCAATGATCCACCTCCCACTGGTGATATGTCTTATATTCATCGTCGAAGTCTGTTCCTCATACAGATCTACTCGGCGTACTTTCCTGGGTATAGCAATCCAGCCGCTCGTGCTGACGCGCTCGGGAAGATAACCAACATCACCAATGCTATCAAGAAGGCCAGCCCACAGAGCGAATGGCATTCCTACCAGAACTATATCGACCCCTATTTGAATGATTTTGGACAAGAATACTATGGGTCCGGTCTTGGGCGCTTGAAGTCGCTTAAGTCTGTCACAGACCCCCATACGATCTTTGATTTCCCTCAGGGGTTAGGGCATGCCTGACTAGACACATGGAAGACAAATTGACTGTCCCTCAAGACATGTTAGTCGTGGGAAGTTGTATGTACAAGCAACTCAAGGATGGTTCCTTGCTGCATACTTAGCTAGGACACAAATCTGCGAGCAGTATATCATCGGCTTCGGAAACAGCGGGCAATGAAAGATATTCTATCTAATTCGGTCATATCACTGGGATGTGACTTGACTCTACTCATGATTTCTTGCAGATGTGATTATATTGAGCTTGCACGTATGGGGCGAAGGTAGACAACAGCTAAAGGTGGGCGAGTGTTCATGTCGCGTCTCGAGAGACAGTCGTTATATAGTAACCCTTGGAGAGCTTATTTATCTCTTTTCATTATGATTAAACCTTATCCAGGTAGTAGTCTTCCACATAGTGACACACTATCTCTAGTACAGTATGCACAGGCACAGCGCCCACTGTAGGACTTTATCTTTGTAGCGTATCTCTAAATTACTCGACTATCGCTAGCTACTCCTAACTCTCACCGTTGGAAAAAACGATAACAACAGCAACAACATCAGCGACAATAGAGGCGCATATTCTATGTTTGTGCCCTAAAGAGGGTATCATATCCAAGGTACATGTCTTGAGCGTCCGATAAATCCAATCCCTGACTATTTGCTGCTATATTGACTGATCCCTCCTACCCCTCAAATCTGCCTGGGTCAGTGTTGACCCATTTAGCCGTAGTGGTGTGTTTATACTTCAGATTTCAGACACAAAAAGGTGAGCCAGCAGTCCAGGCTTGTTAGGTGAAAAATAAAGGATGAGCAAAAACATACAACAGTCACTAACCTGTTCCTCCACCGCTCTTCCCAATTCTGCCACTTCAGCGCCAGCCAGCCAGCCATCCCCCAACTCTCCGTTTCCAATATTGAAGCCTTCCGTGCAATGGTTCACCCTGCTTTTTGGAATTAAAGCGACATTTTCTTAAGCGATGCGCTTTCTAGCCCCTTCCGCCCCGTCCTCTTTGATTTTTCGAAGTTGTGCTCGAAGTCGTGCATCCTTGCTACCTCGTCGTTGGACTCACATAATGGCCGACAGTCAACCAATTGAGGAGCAAACACTCCCCTTCTACAGCAAGAAGCAGTATTATCCAATAAAGATAGGACAGACTCTCAAAGACCGATACCGAATTGTCACGAAACTTGGTTATTGTTGCGAATAGCTTCAATAGGTCAGAGGAAAGATATTCAGGTAGAGGAACTAAGTAGGAAAAGTATCTGAGGGAGCGAGCTCGTTGACTTAGTTGAAGGTCTATCGATACTAGATACACGTGGAATCCTGATATAGGGGCTCGCTTGGAGTATCAATACTCCGTGCCCCTAGCCACTAAACCAGATTCGTCACAGTTATGGCGCATATTCAACCGTGTGGCTCGCATGGGATGAAAGGTTCACATCTTCCCCGAAAGTCATAGAATCCGTCTCTGACTCATGTCTAGGACAAAGGCGTACACTTCCTTAAAAGTTTGTATTCGAACCGAGGATACCAAGCCATCGGGTGTCCTCAACGAAATTGACATGCTGCGTCGCATGGAAAAAGTGGCCAAAGAAACCGTTGAACAAGATCACCCTGGGCTGGACTTTACGCGTCTTTCGCAAGACATTTTCGAGATTGATGGCCCTTCGGGTAGCCACCATGTTATTGCCTTCAAGCCTCAGGGGAACAGTGTCCGCGTGCTGCAGGAGTCATTCCGAGACGCGAAGCTGCCGAAGCTTCTTGTGAAGTCTATAATAGCCCGCTTGTTTTTCTCAGTGAACTGGTTTCACACAATGTGTGGTACCGTTCATACTGGTATTCCCACCCCACGAAGGCTCGAAAGAAGGGCCAAATTCATCTACTAATACTCTTGATAACATCCAGATGTTTCACCCCAGAACGTCCTGATGGAATTCACCGACGAAAGTACCCTTACAGATATCGTGGACCAGGAGTCCAAGGATCTAAGCGTGCCGAGGCCGGCAGTTCCTTTTCCAATCTACGAATCTCGACCTACACCGCTCGAACTTTCTGGGGTTCCTATTCTTGGAGACTTTGGCCAAATGCGAGTACACGAAGGGCGTGTCAATAAAGATTGGTGGATGTCGGACCTTTATCGTGCCCCAGAAGTCATACTGCAGCTTCCGTGGGGATTCCCTGTTGATAATTGGTCTATTGGCGTTATGGTAATTGTATCTTCTTTACCCAACAGAGATCGTACTAATGCCTAGCTAAATTTAGACCCTTGAACTCCTGGAAGGCAAGAATCTCTTCGACCCCGTCGACCGAGTCAACGGAGGGTATGTCCTTCCGGTAGCGTTGGCACAATACATCGGGTATCTCGGACCTCCCCCACTGGAGATCATCCGCCAGAGCCCTCTTTTCTCAACGTACTTCGATTCTGAGGGTGAGTACCCACTCTATCTCCAGACTTCTGCCTTCGTCCCATGACTTATCCTGACAGGGAACTGGATATCTGAACCCCCGATTCCGAAAAAATCCTTTGAAGAATTCGTTACGGTAATCCCCCCCGGGGAAGAGAAAGATCAGTTTCTTCGATTCATCCGAAGTCTTCTGACGTGGGACCCGGAGCCCAGAGCAACCTCTTTAGAGGCTGTTCAGGACGAGTGGCTTACACGGCCGCTTGAGGCTGAATTTGGCCTTTTTAAGTGATAGCTTGACCTTTAGGCAATGGTGGAATTGTGGAAACCGAATAAAGTAGTAACTAGCCTGGGGCTTATTTATTACTTGACTATATTTAATATATAGCTTAAGTACGGCTGAGCGGACGGGAAGCCCTGTTTTTCACACCCTATGGTTGTATGTACCAGTCCTTTCTAAGAAGGGGATCTTCACTAAATCAGCTTAGCGTACTCCGTAGGGAGTGACCGGTCAAAGGCTGGGCACAACACAAACTCAACTTCAACCTCACCACATGTGGGATTTGGCTGTAAAGGCGAGTGTACACTGTTAACAATGCTCATTCTGCCCCCCTCCCTGCTATTCTTATGCGCCGCCCAATGTTTCGCCTCAATTGTCCCCTTCGAGCCCACAGAGACAGAGACAGAGACCCCCTGCGACAGCGACCCGGAGTGGATCCAGCCGATCGCTATCGACTTAGGGCTGAACTCCATGTTTGGCTCCAATTGTCCCTGTTCAGTATTTAGATGCTGACCGGGTATAGAACAGCCGCGTACGCCTACTCCGACACTGACATCTCCGTGCTAGCGACGATTCCCACCTACGACCTATCATCCCTCGATCTCAGTATATACAGGCGCGTAATCCACCATCTTCGAAAACAACATGTCAAGGATTACGAAAACAGGCCTCGAGGCCCTCCAAGTAAGCTGCAGTACGCCATCGACATCGCATATTTCCAGCTCTTGGGATTCGGAGACATTGCGAGGGTGCTCTGGCTTTACTGGACCGAGATTCTACTCCCTAGACTGGATAGCTCGACTGAGCTATATGTATACCCGCTCTGGCTCTCTGCGAATATAGCAACTTACGAATACACGCAGCTGACTCGATTTATCGACTCCGCCATAAAAACAATGCGTCGACCAGAACAACAACTTTCACTCGGGGACATCGAGGAGGGGTTCGTCCAGGCCCTCAAGGCTGTCAAGGAACTTGCATACAACAATACCAGCATAAACATAACCTCGGCCATGATTATATACCCGGACTTCTTTAACACCGCCGTGCAGAGCTTAGCTGGCGTAGCGGCATACACCACCAGGATCGACACCCTCGCCTTTGGGACACGGACGAAACGACAGATATTCGAGGCCCATGGAAACACGTTGCTATTCAACAAAACTACACTCCCCGAGGCGAAAGGCTATAATGACCGAGAGCAGTCCAACCTCATTCTCCTCGAGCAGGGTCTGCTGCATTTCGACGTACTCACGAGTGGAAAACATTGTATGATGAGTCACCCGATTGAGCAGATGGGATGCGACACAATCCTCCATCTTGTGATGAATAAATTCGAGGCGCATAATGAGGATGTATATGAGGAAATGAAGACACATAAATCGTGGGCTGGGTTCCGGCACAGCCTTGGCGACGCGATGGATGAGCTGAGGGCACAGCGGTGGCTGGAGATAGATGACGGAGATGAGTATGATGAAGAGTGGCCGATTGAGCTTGACAGCTGGTGGAGTAGCGAGGATGGAAGGAGGCCTGTTTCGCTGCGCTGGGATGATGTCGTGGCTGCGGATGAAGAGTATGTGAATAGGCTGGCGGAGATTCTGGATGATGTACAGTTGTGCTTGCAGGGTGCGTCCTCTATCTTTATTCATTGAACCGAATGCTAATACCCCCAGGGTCCACAAAAACAACTGACCCGCCATCTTCAAAGTCCGCCGATGGAGTCGTCATAATGGGAAGCTACTGTTACGGGGTTCTGCTTGAACAAGCAATCAAGAAGTCAATGGGCGAACATGTTCACATTTTTGGATCATCGGGGGGGGGTTATCTGACATACATGGCACAGCTGGGCGCCAGAGCTGCACTCCGTATTCGACAACATGTTTCAAGACAGCTGGAGGCGCGATGCCGGGTTCGAGCGAAATGTTTCTATCGAGATGAGGACGATTATTTCGGGCACGATGAGCTGTGATCCTTCTGCTACTTACAGACATGCACCAGCATTTTTCCCTACTCGGTCTTCTTTTCTTCTTTACTTTTGAGACTTGGGCCACGCACCTTTTATTATCTTTAGTATGTCGCCTAGACGACCACACAGGATAAGGACCACAAGACGAGGACGGTGCTTAAGAACGTATTTCCTTTGTCTATACATGCTTTCACCCTTAGGGTGCCAGTGGCAGCGCGAATATTAGTCCCGATACCCCGGTTATTGAATAAGAATAGCTACCTTTGGAAGCCATACCTCAACCCGGAAGCTTCACTGGGCGTTCTTTCCCTATGAAGTGTCGCTCCTGCCTAATCAATTATAGCTAGGTCGTGCCTTCCTTAGATTGCGAGGACTGGTATGCCTTGTATAAGGAAGGAGCCCTGCATCGTACCTGCCATATATAAAACTTAGATAGTTCCTTCTAGATCAACAATTCGGGTCAGGGTGGCACTTTCCTATTTTAAGAAATATTTATCCAAACTAGAAATGGAAAGAGCTATCCATGCTGTTAGGGGTCACGCCTTCCTTCAATCTACTATGGTTATATATTCAAAAGAAGGGGTTGTATATCACTGTGAGAAACAGCAACCAGAAAACTGCTTTCCATTGCGCGTCTAGTACTGGGAATATCGAAACCTTGAAGCTGTTTCTGGTAGCAAACGCCGAGTTGCACGCCAAACAATATCCCCAAAGGCACAATTATGCATTCTATTCGGTTGCTATCCAGGCTGCTTGGCGGGATTGCTGGGCAGCTCGGGTGTCGAACTAAATAGAAATCTCAAATGTCATGACCATATGACCAGTTCTGAAGGCATCTTTTAATTCCCCGATAAGGACCATTACTTCCTCCATGGCAGGGGTAGTAATCTCTTCAATATCGTGACATTTCATCTAAAATGTCACACTACCTACCACAAAATGGCGCAGTTCGCCCGCTCTGGACCGCATGCCTTGAATTCCGCGGGCCTGCATGAATACAATGCAGGAGTCCTAAATCGTAAGCAAGAAGCTGCATCCCCACAGATTTAACAATGTAACTGCGCGGCAGGATCTTCCGATTCTCGGAGTATGAGGCTCATTTACTACTCTCGGCCTATTGAAAATAAGTTTAACTTGCCTGTGTAGTAAATTTATAAAACAAAAATATAGCCAAATTTTCTAATTTTCCAGAAAAACATCATTCTTTCAATACCTAATCTGACTAGAAAATCCGCTCTACACTCGGTTCCGGCCACTCGACCTCACACTCGTGTTCCGCCTGCAACGCTTGGATCTTCTCTATATCCCAGCCTGCCATCCAGCGTCCATCCAATAAGCCGGCGTCTGGCTGCGCGGAGCTTCCAAGGCTGATGGAGCGCACTAAGCGACATCGGTTTCCGTGATAGGTGAACTGGAGACAATCACGATGATTATGGCAGGCGACCTGACAATGCTGAAACGAGTCGTGATCGTCGTCTTTCGGCGCATCATAGCCGTCGAGGTCGGCGTTATTCCAGTTTTCGCGCACGGGATTGTTCGCAAAATCAAAGAAAGAGACAAGGTCTGCGAAGAGGATAATACCTCCCCTGTCATGTGTTTGTTGCCTTGCCTGCTGCCATTTCCAGAATCTGACCATGTCGTCTGGATGACTTTTATGGAAGCTGACTGCAGGTTGACACCAGAGACCTTCTCGACCTAAAGGTATTCTGTGCAGAGCATGCGGGTTGAACATGGGGTATAGTCCGATCATCTTGATATCCTTTTGGGCTGCAACCCAGCCGAGCACAGAATCCCCACAGCAGTCCTCCCGAACCATGTGCTGATACTTCGTGATCAGAAGCTGCGAGCCGTGCGCGCTTGCTGATTGATCCTCTCGAAGCAGGTTCTCCATGGCTGCCATAGACATAATGAATCCGGTCCCTCCGTACGCAAAGAATGTTGGCTGCAGATTCCGGAATGAGCCGAGTGGTCTGCCTTTGGTGGGTGAACCCATGTATAAAGCGTCTCTTGGATCATGGCGAGATAACAGCTGTATTACATTGTGCCAGATAATTAAGGTATCGGTTTCATGGAAGATGTACCACTTGGCCTTGGGATTCCGGGCATAGGCGTATTCGACCATAGAGAGAAATTTGTATCGGTCCAGCTTCCAGCCCTTTGTAGTAGGCTGGAGCTCTTTGTTCCAATAGTAATAATCCTCTCGTTGGCGCTGGTATGCATGTAGATCTTCATCTGATAACACATGTATCGAATCTGCAAGAATATCGTGGGAGTACCAGATGCCGATGGCTTGGTTCATATCCGACACAACCAGAAGATTTGGAACGCAGGTCGTGACACCGTCAACGTGGGAGCGGATCCGCTCTTGGGATACAGCGCCCCCTATTTTCAGAGTAACCTGAATATCTTCTGCAAAGGCGCTCGCGGGGAAATGCCGGCAGCTCGGTAACTCGGATGCATTAAACGATTTGTATGTTGGCTCATGGTGCATTGTGTTATTCTCATTGGGCGGAGCTATGGGACGTGGTCCTGGGCCAGGCGTGCGCCAGTTCTTCGGCGACGGGGGGCATGGCCCGGCCCTCCAAGTGAACGCCTGGACTTCGGATTGAAGGCCACGCGTTGCTTGGTAGATCACCACGACCAGTGTACCTATGACCAAACATCGGCTGAGGGGCCGCAGGGGGCGCAGAAAAGCTGGGATCCTCAAGGCCACCATCTTACATGGGGATGCTGTGAACTTCCTTTCCAGAGGATGAAAGCCAGCCGTTCAGGACAATCAGGAGGCTGAGCCCGGGTTAATGGTCTTAGCGGCAAGGTAGATGGCTAAAATAAGCAAACTTCAACAAGCAAACTTCAACCTGCTGACACCGGCAGAGGAGAAGCGGTGATGAGTGAGGATGGCCGAGACGACGAACGCGGGGGTCTAGCTTGGCGACGTAGGACAAGAATAATAAAACATGGTCACGTTGGTCTGACTGGCAGTACCTGACTGAGTCGGGCGTATTCTTGAGGTTGGAGTTGTAACAGCCCTGCAGGTCATGGTGGCACCCGCCTCCGTAAATGGAATCTGATCTTCGGACAAGGCTGGCATCTTATAAGGGGCAGTGTGTTATTAATTAAAGGATACTATGTAACATGTATTAGGAGGTGCCTAGATAGCCTACTAGCTTCCTGATATCGAGTATATGCTCTAATCCAAGCTACTATTATAGAGGTATTATAGTGGCAACTAATTGAAAATCTCCCGACGTTGTGAGACAGTCATCTTGGAGTTATTGGCTTAGAGAAGTCTAGTAAGATCTAACTACTATGGCTAGGAACTAGATCTTTGGACAGGGCTAGCAGCTTATGAGGCTTAGTGTGTTATTTATTAGAAGATACTGTGTAATATATTACAAGGTGCCTAGAGTGTTGCTGTTCGAGGTACTCATCATCTTATTCTACTACTATTCAAGTCGTAGCTCAATATATATTAACCAGGTATATTTTATTTCTAGTTATTCTATTAGCTTTACCTCTATACTAGATAATAGCAGAATTCTCTCCCTTTATGTGCGAAGGCGTGAATTAATATAGTAGTACTAGAGCCTAATAGATAGTATCCTAGCCTTACAGATATCATACATGACTGTATCCATGGACGACGTGATTCCTCTGATATAACTATAGATGCCTGAATTCACCCGAGTCTGTAGATGTAATACCCTGCTTATAATTTACCTCTTCAAGGTGAACCCTGAATCCTGAAAATCATGGCCTTGAGCACGGCTGGCTTACCTCTGAATAGATCTGTAATACACATTGAGTCTACAAGATTCTCTTATTTATAAAGCTAATCCTTCTCCCGGCTATTCAATATGAATATTCAAGCAGGCGACACTTATCTAAATAAGAGAACAAAGACAAAGCATTAGCACGACAATCAACATGAACACAATGCAGCTCCGAAGGTCATGTGGCTCTTTGTGGCTTTATTCCCCTACCTGGTGAGTATTTATTGCCAAATATGGAGGTTATCAATAGGTGTATACAGGCGGATTGCTTTTACTGTGATAGTCCGTTGCGTTAGATTCTCCAATACCCGGCTATGGCATCGTGGAGTTCTCCTGGGACGTTGAGATTTCCCCCGGAGGCCCGCATGTGACATTGAACGGTACAGTCCAGGAAGTCTACAGACAGATTACCGAGATCAACCCCGAGTTCAGCATCGACCTGGGTTCGGTTCGCGAGGACCCGGATGAAGATCAAGACGAAGATGAAGATGCGGCCACCTCGGCGACAATTCTCGACAAACGTCAAAGCATTCGAGACTACTTCTGCTTTGCTAGATGGCAGGCTTGCAGTCGACGACGAATTCGGGAAGGCGTGCAGTATCTGAGAGGCGTCCAAGGCACGCCCTCCCTCGGACCAGGACCTGGAGCTTGTGGTAGGGTCAGCTGCTCATATGACGCTTCTATATGGGTTTGCAATGATGTGAGTTGATGTTGTATGCTGTTCAGTAATTGGAGTCGTGTGCTAATGCTGAGTGTGCTGTCTAGAATACAGGCTTTCATAACATTGCCAGTTGGAACATTGTGGCTGATGGCGCCGCCCACATCGAGAGTCGCTGCATCAGCGGCAGTTCAACAGCTGGTCAGGTGTTTTACCACGACAATTGGAACGTTATTGTCCGGAGAGATAATTGCTAAGGGACAGCAGGGGACATATTGTGTCTCAATTGGGATCTACATCGATCAATGCTAGCTTTCAGGTTGCCGGTAGAATTCAACATCACTGGCGGAATTTCCCTTAGTCAGGAGCTTTTGTCTTTATGTGCAGTCCTTACTGAATTTGTCCTGTCTGTTTTCTCATGCTTCTATTGCTGGCAGATCGATATTTTATGAGCATCGCGCTAGGCATTTACATACAGAGCGTCTGCAGAAATTGTGTCAGTCGTGTTCGTGTACGTAAAGTTCGCTGAAGTCCGTAACATTTCTGATTTTCAACCTTTCAGCGACTATCACTTGAATACCTTACTTTTTACTCTTAATTCATCGAATTTGAAGCTTATAGCGTGCATATACGGCTTTCACAGTAATATCCAGCCCCTTCTTATTAAATATATAACCATAGCAGATTAAAGGAAGGCACAACCCCTAACAGCATAGATAGCTCTTTCTACTTCTACTTTAGATATAATATTTCTTAAAATAGGAAAGTGCCACCCTGACCCGAAATTTTGATCTAGAAGGAACTATCTAAGTTTTGTATATGCCAGGTACGATGCAGGGCTCCTTCTGTGGGGATGCAGCTCAGTGCTCACTAGCTTCCTGCTTACGATTTAGGCCTCCTGCATTGGATTCATGCAGGCTCGCGGAATCCGGAATTCAAGACATGCGGTCCAGAGCTGACGAACTGCGGCATTTTGTGGTAGGTAGTTTAGCATTTTACGGAGTAGATACATTAGGTAACTCCGGTCATTAGAATAGGTATTATCCTTATCCTCTACGTCTCAATGAACATATGATCGTATGACATAACAGCCCACTCCCCAGTCTGCGTATTCAACGAGACATTACTATGCCGAATCTCACCCTCTTGCAGGAACCCAGCCTCAACGGCCCCATTCGCAAGCGGACGCTGCAAGTGGCTCTCGCTATGCTTCACTGTCCAGTTTGCCAGAGGCAGTTCCCAGGCGTTGCGGGTTGAGACGGTAGGGCAACCTATACGAAATCGCAGGTTAGCGTACGGACTCACGGAGTAAGCACAAGGCATGAATCATTATTGCCTCGATGTAAGCAAGGATCTCCTCGTTTCGTTCGTTCTAGGTACAGAAGCGAAGCGAGACACGAGGAGACCAGTCCAGAGCGGAGATACGTACCGAAGTATCGCGCCTCAGCCTCATCCTGGCGGAGATGCAGCTCGAAGTATCCGCGGTAATATCCTTCGACCCATTTCAACTCCGGGTTGTCCCTGTAGGTGTGCGCGGTGGTTTCGGCTTCAGCTAAGGAGTTGGTGCTGAATCCGCTGCTTGAGACGGCCGTCCCGGCGAACTCAACACCAACGGACCCAGCGCCGGTGATGTTGTTGTATTCCTTCGTGCCTTCCCAGATCATATCGGAGACCTAGTTATCCTCGTCAGCCCACTCCGCTTCTCTCCTCTGCAGAGAAGTTCTTTCTTGAAAAGAGAAAGACAAACCCAATTGACATGCGTATCACCCGCAATATTAATATTATTCCCAATCTCATTCGCATACATATGCTTCAGCGTGCGATTCTGGTTGGCGCGATACGCCGTCCAACTATCAACACTGAAACTCATACTCCCGTCTTCGTTCTGCTGCTGCACGTGCGCGAAGACAAGCTGGTTCCCGATGACGCGCCATTTCGCGCCCCGGTCTTTCGACTCCGAGAGTTGGCGGTAGAACCAGTTTTCTTGTCGCGGGCCCATGATGCTGCGGCCGGCGTCGTCGTGGATGCGGACTATGTAGTCTTCGTTGTCGCCTGGGGTTGTTAGCTGAGGGTGGATATGGATATGGAGGGGAGCGGAGGGGAGGGGAGTACCGATATCTGTGATGGAACGGTCGTAGTTCCGAGTGTCGATCATGATGAGGTCGAAGAGGTTGCCCATTTGGAAGTTCCGCCAGATGCGGAGGCCGTCGTCCATGTCGACTTGGCTGTTTGGGTTAACAAATATGAATAATGGGGAAAAGGAAGACGAACCGGATAGGCATCCACTCGAAATAAGCACGCACGGCATTCATCTTGCGCTGGTCAACGCTAATCTGAGGCCCATAGTTCAGGAACGACTCCTCGGTGTTGCGCAGACCGCTGAAGCCATCGCGGTACCCGTTGTTTGCAATCTCTGCGCGTGTTAACATCAAAATCAATGTCTCTCATACAGAATAGAAGAGAGCGAAGGGATAAACAAACCATGGTCATCCCAGACAGTAATCCAGGGAAAGTTCTGGTGAGAAGCAACGAGGTCTTCATCCGTGCGGTACTGACCAAGGCGCATGCGGTAGTCGTACAGAGAGAAGATCTCACGCTGGGGCACAACAGCGCGCTCGTCGACGCCTGGAATCCCACCCTCATACTCATAGATGTAGTCGCCGAGGTGCACGACGTAGTCGACATTATCCTTCCGGGCAACATTGCCATACGCGTTGAAATACCCATTCGCTGTAACCTGTTAGCACAATTCATACCTAGGTAGCTCTAATGAGAAGAAAGAAAACCCACGATAATTGCTGCAAGAATGCACAGCAAGCTTAATCTCCTCGGTATCCTGCTCCGCCGAAGGCGAAGTCTTCGTCCTCCCAAGAGGCGAAACAACATCCGAGCCACACACGTTGAACTGGTAGTAATACGTCGTGAAGGCCTTCAGCCCGGTAGCTTCGACCTTGACAGTATAGTCAACGTCGCTGCTCGTATAGACACGGCCCTCGTCGACTACGACATCGCGGGTATTCTTATCAGCGAAGACACGGTAGTCCACACAGATCGGATGCGCCGATGCCTTCGCGTAGCGCTCATTCTCGTGGTCGTAGAGAGGCACGTCGCCGGAGACAGTGGTGTTGCTGTCTGAGGCATGCATAGACGGCGCAACTCGGGTCCAGAGGATGACGCTGTCGGCGTAGGGATCGCCCGAGGCGACGCTGTGTGTGAACTTCAGCTGGGAAGGGTCGTAGGGGACCTCGTCGCGCTTTGTGAGGCTGCGGCGCTGGATTGTGTTCACGTTGATGCCCATGTTGACGTGGTCGTCGTTGAGCGAGGGACTGCGGTAGTTGAGATTCCCGCCATAGCTTGCGAGAGCCCCGGAGGATAGGGCCAGCAGCGAGAGGAGGGCGCTGGTGTGCATGTTGATGTGACTGTGACTGCGACTTCGAAAGTCAAGTTGGATTTAGTTCGCGGTCAAGTACCGGTACCTACACTCAGGGGCTGCGCTGTTAAACGAACAAATGGGACTATTTATGATGGGCGCATTCTCTTTGTTTAACTGATGTCGTATATTTCAGCCCCTACGGACAGCTACATCGCATGGCCAATTACGGTCATTTTCTCTCACACATGCGCCTGCATCCAACATATCGCAATGGCGTGCAAGCAATGCCTCGCACAATTGGAGCACCAGAGACAAGGAACCGGGACATTGCGATTGACAAGGGAGTGTTTTAGTGTAGAGGGGAGAAGAGCGTGGGAATTGAAGCCAAGCATATTAAAGAAAAAGATAGCGATTGCATGGCATCTTAAGCCCCCGTGCAGGCACAATATGCCCTCATTGGCACGGCACCGACGTCGATCAATTCTTGTGTCTCTTCGGCCAAGCATTGGCAATTTCTCCGCCGAATCGGACGGCGCGAATCTCTAATCAATCTCAATCTATATTCTGGCTCCTTCCAGATCCGTCATGGCCGTTCTGATACTCGGTCGGTTAATATGCGTAGCGGTATGTGGAAGCGAGGTCCCCCAGGCGTGCCTCGTCTTCCGACGTGACCTCGATCCCCCCCTCAGCCATGACCTTGTCCCGCTGGTTATTCTCGTGCCAAACCGCAATCAAGTATACGGTCGCCATGCAAGCTGAGAAACAACCGAACGCGAGCCCGATGATGTAGCCATTCCGATACAGTGGGGCGTCCTTCTCGAGGAACGAGTACGTCGCGATGATCCCGCCAACTACCTCGTTAGCGATTGTCCCGGTGATAAATAGTGAGAGAGAGCTTACTATTTCCAAACCCTACCTGCCACGCTGTACCCACACTGCGGCGACAATGGCCTCCAAGATTCATCCCGAACCAGCACAGCATCACCGGGGCGGCACTGTAGCAGCCGCTCGTGAACAGGAACAATGCGCCGTATTGGAGGTGATGATGGTTAGAGTCGTGTATGTTCAGCAGAATGCCGTATCCAACCATGCCGATAAGCATCGGGAGAACAGCGAAGATGTAGCGCGTGCGAAAGTGGTCGGACAGACAGGCTACAGTCATAGAGCATGCGTATGCGGCGGCCCAGGGGGGGATGGACATTAATTGTGTTTTTATTTCTTTCTTCGTTAGCAACGGGTCTTGTGTCGGGATGATTGCATACCCCCATAACCGTATGTGTGGATGATGGTTGGGGCGAAAAAGGCGTATCCTGGTCAAGTCAGTCGGGCTCGTCGACAGATGAAGGATGAAGACGTACCGTATGCGCTCACAGCCTGCCCGAACGTCATCAACCCCCCGATAAAGATTTTGTCTGACAAGAAGTCAGTATCTAGTTTCCAATCCAGCATCGGAGCTCGTACAATCTTTAAAAACACCCAAAATGTCCCTCCACCCCATGTTAACACCAGTCAACCTCCCAGTCTCCTTCTCAAGCTTCTCACGAAGAAACTCCCTTTCGTCCTCACTCAACCACTTCGTATCCTCTGGGAAATCCGGAATCGTGAAGAACACACCCACGGCTGCAAGACAAGTCACGACGCCCTCAAGGATAAACACCCAGCGCCAGCCACGGTACCCTCTCACGCCATCCATCTTCCCAATGGCACTCGCAAGAAGACCCCCGAATGCACCAGCGAGAATAGTCGAGTTGGCGAAGAAAGTGTATCGCTTCTGTGCTTCAGACCGCTTGTACCACATGCCAAGAAGATACACACCTGGGGGGTTAGCTGAGGTTCAATAGGTGAAACTCGGCGCCTTACATCCTGGCATCATACCCGTCTCGAACATCCCCAGGAACCATCGGGTGACCATCAGGGTTGTCCAACTCTGCACGAAACCTTGGAGGATGAGGACCAGGCCGAACCCGAAGACGCAGAATGAGACTGTTTGTGTAAGGTCCTATTCGGCTCACTGTACTGGAGGTAGGGGACTTACGCCAAACATGCGGACCTAGCCTCTTTAGAAGGAGATTCGAGGGTATCTCGAATAGGATGTACGGGATGAAGAAGATCATCAGAGCCGCATTGTATCTTGTCCCCGTGGCGATGTTCAGCTCGTCTCTCATTCCGAGGACAGCCGCATTGCCTATATTCACTCTTTGGGGTTGTCAGGGCCGATGAGACAGAGAAGGATGGACAGGGTCATACCGATCGAGAAACGTAACCATGTACATGCCACAGAGACAAGGAAGGAGCCGCAAGTCAATTTTCCTCATCAACTTGCGCTCGTTGATCGGCTCGACGGTCGGCAGTTCGCCGTTCTCGATCTGCTTATCATCTAGGGTAAAGCCACGTTACGCAAAGCCGCTGGTACGGGGTGAGGGTTGTAACGTACCCTGAATTCCCATGGTGAAAGCTGTGGGTAGGAGGGTGCTGGTATCAGACGAAATAAAATCTGGAATTGGGCACGCATCGACCAGATATAAGCAGCGAACGCATGCACTCACCGAGAAGGTCCTACCGCCGCGTCGATCCCCTGCCTCGTCTCCATATCAAGGTACTTTGCATGGCCAAGTCACTGTACAACCAGTGTTATCTCATGGTGCAATCAGAGGTACGCGACCATGCAGTGCGATGCAATGAGACGGCGAGATTGGTTACAGTGTCTCGTGATGCCATACCTTGCGTTCGGCATTCAGATTGGACTTGCTCAATGGTTCTCGAGGGATTCTGGAATACCCACTTGGAAGGCTTGTCTTTATCAAACATTCTTCAAATCCGGAGTCCGGATGGGGTGTCCCGCCCTTGCATATGGATCGATCTCGATTTACGGTGCATAGTTCAAGGAGAAATCCCCATTTCATTTGCATCTGTTCAGTCTGGGCTATTTCGAAGATCAATGCCACTACCTATAGATGAGGGACCCATCTTATTCGGTCATCTCCATATCATCATCATCATCATACTTCTTATAGTCTCCATATTCACCATCATCATCATACTTCTCGTAGCTACCATAGTCATCATCGTCATACTTCTCATAGCTACCATAGTCGTCACCATCATCATCATACTTCCCATAGGTAGCATAGCCACCATAGTCCCCGTAAGCGCCGTAATTTGTGTACGAAGGAGGCGTCGGAGAGGGTGTCATTGTCATCGATGAGGTTGTCGTCGGTGGGGTTGGCATCGGTGTGGTTGTCGTCGATTCTGTTGGCGTCGGACAGGGAGGTGCCGATGAGGTTGTCGTCGATGATTCTGTCGTCGATGAGGTGGTGGACTTAATGAGAGCGGTAGACCAGGTAGTATTGATCAGAGTCGGCGCGGGCTGGAACTCCACGATGCCTCCGTCCCGCTTCTCAAGGGTTGCAGCGTCGTCGGCTCGCTTAGTCTCAACTGGAGGGCTGTGCGCAAAATCATAGCCGCCGTAGTTGGCGTACTTGCCGTAGTTTCCATAGTCTCCGTAGCCGGAGGGTGCGGGACTGGTCGAGATAGTAGATGCAGTAGTCTTGCTCAAGAGGCTTAGCATTGGCCATGCCAATACGACGGCGCAGTGGGTGGCGAGGACGAGTAGTCCTACAGGGGTGAGCTGCATGATGAGCTTTGGCCTTGAACGTGTATAGCCGAAATTGTGGTTTGGAGCGATGTGAGTTAAGATCTGCAATCTCGAACAGTCTTTTATATCTCCATGGACGTGGTCCGGAGATTTATACAATAACCATATTCTAGCGGAGCTTTTTCTTTCTTTCAAGGTCTGATCATAAGCTCATTCTCGTGAATTAATCTGATCCAGGATCATGGTTTGTTTGTCCGGCAGTAGGCCCAGATGCGGATGCCGTGTCACACCAGCCCCCTAAAGGCGAATTCGCAGCAGGCGAGACTCTGGAAATCCTTGACATTCTCTCGCTGTGTCAAGTCATTGTCTAGATCCTGCACAAGCTTTTTCCCGACCTTTGGACTCTCCTGGGCCATTCTTGGCCAAGTCTCCTTGCTTCAGAATCCCCTCTTTTGCCCTAACTCCGCACAAATGATATGTTTCTGCAACACATGCCCCCCTGAAAGTCGACGCATCTTTCATAGGAAATTCCCCGCCTGCAGACACATCATCCAACCTGCCAGTACGCGACCGGTGTTTAACCGGCGACAAAAATGAGTCTGGCAGCCCGCATGAAGTCCAAACCAGGCCAACTGCAAAAACATGCCGATTCGCCGATGTTACATCCATTCATGTCTTCACTGATGATTTCGCCTTCTGCAAGGCTCAGGTGAGCCTAGGAGCCAGCCTCACTTTGAATTGACCAGACAGAGGGAAACGCCTTCCCCTCCCCCCTCTCCCTCCCTTCACCGAGGGGTACACCTTCCACCATTGTCTAGAGAAAGAACTCCGGCTACGCCTCCAGAGAGCCCCCAATGGAACTCTCGCAATTCAACGACCACCTCAAAGACAAAATGCACAGCCCAGATTCAAGTACGGATACAGAAGACAGGGGACCGCTCCTCGACGACGCATACGCGACACGATCGTGGACATCCAACGAGTCAAAACGTCGCCGGGGATACGGCGGCCGTTGGCTTTTTGGACTATTTTGTCTGGCGACCGTCCTTGCTTGCCTAGTGGGCTTGTTCATCGGATATCAAGCGCAGGATCTCGACGGGATTTGCTCGCGACATGTGTCGCATGCCTGTACGCTATATTAAATTCTCTCAGCTGGATGCAAATGCAAGGTGCCAACAGACTGACTGACTCGACAAGCTCCTGTTCTTTCTAACGTACCGATAAAATACCATCTACAGCGATTCAACGGCTCGTTTCTGAAAGAGAATATCTTCCGCCAGGGCGCAGCCCCTGAAGTTGACGCTGCTTGGGAGTCACTGGGGGCGGACTGTAAGTCTACTACCATACTCATTCCCATTGCGTCTTAGTTAGCTAGCTAGTTAGTCCCATGCTTACTATCGACATGGCATACTAGACCGAGCCATCCGCGTCCCAGTCGAAGACGCCGCGAAGTCGGGAATCGCAGCGGATCAAGTCCAGATCAGCGAAGCACACGGCGGAGGATATCCCGCGAATGTCGAAGGACTGCATCATTTACACTGTCTAGTCAGCAGCCCTACCTACCTAAAAACATCGTTTCCTAGCGGGAAATGATATACTGATGGTCGGCACAGAACCTCCTCCGCAAATCACTGTACTACAACTACGAGTACTACCACGCCCGCAAAGACGGCGCATTCAAGAACAAGGACTATATTGTTCGACGACATGTGTGTAAGCGCTCCTTTCCCCCATTCTACACTGTCCGATTCATATATAGAAACGTAACGTGGCTAACAAACTTAAGCACACTGTCTCGATATAATCCGGCAGCAACTCATGTGCACGGTCGACGTCGGGGTGCTCGGCCAAGTCTGGATTCATCCTGCGCACCCCTCCCCATTCGTGGACTTCAACACGGAGCATCGGTGTCGCAATTTCGACGACGTTCGGGCGTGGGCCGAGAGGAATCAGTTGCCGGAGCATACGCCTATGGATTTTTTGAGGCCGCCGCGGGTTGGGGATCGGGTTTTGGATAGGGTTCCTTGACTGTTGATAAAGATATTATCAGATTTTGTGGATATATATATTAATGATACTCGGATGTTCCGAATACCCCAGGTTTCAGGATAATCGGCTTATTATATTGCCACTTCTCGGTAGATTAGAGCTGGACGGCCAGCGTCAGTTTCAAGTAGATGTAGACGAAACCCTAAAATGAAACATCACGACGCTTTAGAATGAGGCCATACAGGTCAATCTCGCATTGACTAAGCGGAAGTGACTGTTTTCCGGACATGTATCAAAAGTGGAACGCCGTGGGTAATTTCCAGAATCTCCATGACCATGACGATCTCTCGGATTTTCCGAGATGATGTCAAGTTTGTCTGTTTCTTCATGCAGGTACACTCGAACACTCCGTATGACTTTTGAGCGGCTATCTGGTGAGGGAAAAGCATAGGATCTCAATCTTGATTGACGTTTTTGAGCTGAGGATTCTCATACCGGTATACCTGATCTATCCCAGCATCCCAGAAAAAGTGTCCAAGCAACCAGACATCGCTTCGGTTCACGGAGTACGTATACAATCCACCTATGGAGCACCCCTGCGGAATCCTACAGGGTCGGTTAAGTTGTTAACCAGTACACCTGGACCGGTTCATCCGACCTTATTTATTAGAGTCGATCACCCCCTCGCTCTTCTGTTCAATTCTCATCCTACAGCATTGACCCTACAACAGAAAACCACCAAAAACCACCAAGATGAAAGCCCACCATCTCCTCGCGGCAGCAAGTCTAGCCATAGAAACCTACGCAGCCCCCTCCCTCTACGTCGACGACGCCCCAGACCACCTGCGCCCCTACGCCATCCGCTCCTACGCGCACGCACAAGCCGTCAACGTCGAAGCCCAAACATACCGGTTCATGGTAACAGGCCCATCCTCCAACAACGCCTTCACACTGATGGACACAAACGCGCCGAACAGCGCCGCGCTCGGCGTGCTCCCGCACATCCACCGACAGCACCACGAGAACTTCTTCAACTCAAAGGGGCGCTACCAGCTGTGGGCGCAGAAAGACAACGGCACACAGCAAACCCGCGTGCTATACCCCGGTGATTTCGGCACCGTGTCGCCGAACACAACGCATACGTTCAAGATCCTGGACCCGGACACGCAGATGACGGGGGCGATCTTCCCCGGCGGCTTCGAGGATCTGTTTTTCTTCCTCGGGTCCAATTTCTCGAGTAGCACGCACACGCCGTATATCCCGCAGACGGACAACGCGACTGATGCAGGGGGCCCGCCTGCGGAGATTATCTCGACGCTTGAGGGGTTTGATGTTTACGCGCAGCTTGATTTCGAGGAGCGGACTGATGCTGTGGATGGCCGGGCTCCTGCAGGTGCTGTGTGGCATGATGGCGAGAATGAGCTTCCTGTCGGGGGTGACCGGGGGAACCCCTATTTCGTTGCGAATGGATGGGGGCCGAAGTATCTGAACAGCGAGGCTGGGTATCAGATCGTCGCGCCGCTTGTGTCGCCTGTTCAGGCGGGGGAGAAGAACTTCACGCTGTCGACGATTACGATCAGCAAGACGCCTGCGAATGAGTCGGTTCCGACGTGGAGTTTTGAGGGCGCGTGTGCGTTCAAGGTTCTCGAGGGGAAGCTTTCTGTGAAGATTGGGGGGTATGCTGTTGCTGAGTTGATTGGCGGCGATGTTGCTTTTGTTCCGCCGCATACGCCTGTGCAGTATTGGTCTGATGCGTACTTTACTAAGTTCTTGTTTCCTAGTGCGGGGGTTAATGGGCTTGATCAGAGGCTCATCAAGGGTGGGAGGGCTTATGAGTATGTTACTTTCCCCAGTACCTGGGCTTGATCGGAGGCTGTGGAATGTGGTCAGGAAGTGTCATGTTGGTCAACCGGAGTTCTTTTTCTGGCTGAATAAACACGGATTGAAAAGAATTGTCATGAGTGTGTAGCTATGCCAATTGAGCCTAATATAATAATAGACATTTGTTCCATGTCCTTCAAAGTAAAGGGATCGTGCAACGGGCCAGACCAAAAAGAAAAGCAACCTGAGTACCATCCATACTGAAAAGGTGAACAAAAGGTGAAAGGCCATCTACCACTTTGGAGCATAGAATCTCAAAAGATTATCTTCCGGAATGATACTGAGAATGTTATAGAGATAACCATCGCGGGACCGGACTGGTCTGCTGGGACATTTAATGAACTCATGCCGTGCACCTGATGTAAAATCCCAGACATTCATTTTGTCGTTGACACAGAAAATAAGCTTGTTTCCATCATCAACAAACTGAACATTGGAGATGCTTCGAGGTCGCTCGCAAGCAATCATCTCGCGATGATCCCTTCGTCCAGTGACGGGATTCCATAGATTGATGCTGCCCTTCTTCCCGCAGATGGCTATGTGGTTCCAGGTCGGGTTCCACGCAAAGCAATTGATTTTCTCGTGGGGGAAGCCGAATGAGGAGACGTTCTGTCCCGTTGCCAAGCTATAGACATCGACGCAATTTTGGATATTGCCGACAAGAGCTGCGATCCGCGTGCAGTCAGGCGAGAATGTTGCTGCGTTGATCTTCTCACCCGTGCAGAGCCTATGCTCGCGCGCACCTGTTGCAGCGTTCCACACCTCCAGTGCCTTGCGCAACTTCGAGGGCTTTGAAGGCAATGCAATCAATCGAGAGTCTGAACTCACTGTAACCCATTTAACACCATTTCCGGGGCAAAGAACAGTGCAACGAGTTGTTCTAGTCTTGATATCCCAGATGACGAGTTCTTGCTTGTAGAATTTCTCGTAGGAGTCACCGTCATCATCGTTAGGATCATACTCATTGTCAGGGTCAGCCCAAAATCCCTGTCCCAGATTCTTGCATTCCGAAGAAGGCACGCTGAGCAATAATGTCCCATCAGGGCTGAAGCGCACCAAGTCGCCAGGCAAGACAATTTGTTGTTCATCCCGGTGCTTGATGAGGGCTTCCTTCAACGCGGACTCTCTTTTCTGAGCGGACAATACGGTAGCATTGTCGTCGTTCTTCCAGCACAGATCTCGATCAAGGGAAGCGACGAGCGGCTGGACCATTTCCTTGGTATTCACTGCGGTGGAACCCAGCGCTTTTCCATCAAGGCCAATGTCCCATATTCTAGCCTCCTTGCCACTCCCGATCTCCGACAAGACGAGGAGATAGGCGTCGGCGAGAGCAGCACTAGGTGCAAATGCTAGTTTTGCATGACGTCCAATGTCCGCCCGTATCTGGCTGGTCGAGAAGCGTTCGATCATTTGCGGAATAAATGAGGATGCCAGTCTTGACAGCAACAGCGACCAGTCTGTTATCATCGCTCAGGGCGCAGGATGATGCAGGTTCTTTGAGCTTGATGCTCTTAAGTTCATCCCCTACTACATGAACGCGAGGCGCCTTCCAACGTATCGCGGAGATTCTGTCAGAGATCTCACTGGCTGGTTGGTGAGGAAACATTTCTGATCCGGATATCTGCAAGATGATAGAAACGTCAGTTACTGGACAGCCAACAGGAAGAATCAAGATGGTCAGGGTTGAATATGATACCTCTTGTGATGCTAGTGTTGGGTATTCAACAGGGTTCTAGACGAAGTCGGGGTAGGAGTGAGAAGAGGAGGGCGAGAAGATGGAGTAGGACGAAAACAAAAAGAAAGAGAAGCAGAGAAGGAGAAGAAGATAGTCCAGAAAACGAAGAGGTGGAAGTGGTGGAAGAGGAAGAGGAAGGAGATAGAAACCGACAACCCCGTCACTGTGGTGACAGTAACACATGACAACACCACAAACTCACCCTAATCATTCACATTTTTATTAGCTCTGCTTTGTTTGCCTTATGTGTGCTCCTCTTCCCTCTTTGTGTCTTATAACAGCAAATGGGTCTCCTAAGCCTTAGAGGTGCCCGCGTTTCTGAGTCCAAAAACGTCATCCCAAAGTCCATACACAATAGGCACATCTAGTACCGACCACCGGACAGATAGATCAAAAGGATCGCGTGTTATCGGAAAACCATTATGAGAGGCCTATTGAGGCTGGGAAGGCTTATGAGTATGGTATGTTCCCGAGTACGTGGGCTTGAGTTGGTTGGTGGATTGAAACGAGTCGTGTCTGTCAAAGGAAGTTCATTTGGTACTAGAATAAACAAAGATTCCTCCTATCCCCTGAAGCATCCTGAGTACGACGCCAGAGAAAACTATTGTACAAGATAGGATTTTATGTACTTCATCCAAATCCTTGCAGTCGCGAGGGCGCACGGTAATTCGCAAGCCAGGTAGGACCAAACATACAATGAGCGTCGGAAATCATGTACAAGATATCAAACCGCCAATCTCACAGTATGCGACACTATACGGTTCGCCACTTGGGAGCCCAGAAGCGTAAAGTGCGCCTGTTCTCTAGGACAACAAACCAAGAATCGTCACTAGACCAAACCGTATCATTGCGAGTGTTTGCCTCGAGATAACCCAGAAACTCAGGGGCCACGATGGACGAAAAGTGGTAAACACGACCCTTGCCACGACTCGTCGAGAAAACCAGCTTCTTTCCGTCGTTGCCAAATCGAATATGGGCCTTGGTGTGAAGCTTTGCCAGATTGCCAGATACGGTCAGGAGTCTCAAGTTGGTCCTCTCTACCCCAGTTGCGGGATCCCATAGACGGATAAGTCCGTCTGGTGCGCACATAGCTACTATGTTCATGGCCGGACTCCAGACAATTAAGTCATCATTATCAACTCCTCCGCAGTCACGGAATGAAGAGATTTCGCCTCCCGTTGCAATAGAGTAAACATCAATACTCTTCTCGGTGTTGGTATCAACAGTGATGGAAATCTGCTTCGAATCAGGTGAGAAGACTGCGCTCCGAATGAACGTTCCCCCCTTGAACGTGATGGCATGTTCACGCTTGCCATCATTAGGGTTCCGGAATTCCAGTATCCCATCATCCCGTCCCATGCATGCTATCAACTTTGAATCCGGACTCACCTCCACCCAGTTTAAGCCATCATCTGGAGAAGGAAAAGTGCATCTAACCTTTCTGTGCTCGATATCCCAGACGACCACGTGTTGTTTCAGTATTTCAAGGTCTGACTGGACATAAGGAGCGCTGATGAGGAAGCTCGCATCCGGGCTAAATCGGACCATGTTCCCGTCGAGGGTAATTTGATGATCGGACATACGAACAGAAATCGCGTCATTAAGGGCGTCCTTTGCTCTTTCATCAAAGAACTGGGTAGCCCTTTCGTTTTCAAACCATGAGTGATCACGAACCAGCGGAGAGACAATTGACGTGATCAGTTTGTTACTGTCGACCCAAGAGCCACTTACACCATCCAGGACCTTTCCTGAGTTGACATCCCATAATGTAGTCTGGAAATCACTTCCGGATTCCCGGTCCCAGATGACCAAGAGGTAGCTGATTTGTCCCACAAATGGAGCAAATGAAACTTCTACAGATCCACATAACAGTTTTGGTATCGAATCCAAAAGTTGATTGGTAATGGCGTTATAGATATGGATGCCGGATTTGTTCGCAACAGCGACGAGCTTCCTATCGCGAGTAACAGCGAAAGAAAACGCAGGTTCCTGCAGCTCGATGACGGACAGCTCAGTACTAATAAACTGATTTATGGTAAAGTTGTTCGAGTTGCATGGAGCAAGGGGTAATGCTATGGGTGTTTTCTCCGTCTCGAGGCTGTCGGACGCGCCGAGCTTTTCTTTCTTCTCCAGTTCCAGCATTTTCGAGATTACTGTCTATGGGCGAGAACGACAGCTGGTCAGTAGATGTCTAAGACCCCTGAGGGTAGTAGGGAGAAGGATAGGTACTTAATGCAATCTCAGTGTTGGGTGGTGTGGGGGAGTGGAAGTGGGAGCGAGAGAAAGAGAAAAACAATGACTCCAGTGACAACAACACAAGACAAACATTTCCTCCACACCTCAAGTGCTTTTCTTGCCTTATGTAGCTATTGTATTCTGTTCTTCTCCCCCCACCGTCCAATCCTTATCTTGAGACCGGTTTCTAAGTCCAAAGTCATCTAACAGCCACTTGGATATTCGCTAGCTAAGGTACGGATTTCCTCTCCTCAGTTCAAGTCGAACTTTCAGGGGGCTTTTATAAGCAGGAACAACCTCCGGTACTGACCTAAGGACAGGGCGAGAAAGGGAAACCCGCGTTATCAGCGAAGTACACCTCAAAACACCGACAACCATCCAAATCCTTCTTCTTCCCGTCTCGACACAACATCGAGTCACAGTACTGAGCGTTATGACAACTTGATGCTCCGAGGATTAATTCCCGACTAAACCTGTTCCTCCTGCTCCTGCAACACAGCACGAACCTGGCACTGGATCAACACACGGCGTCACCACCACTACAATACCTCGAAATTCTGACTACTAGCCAGATGGACTTGCAAGTTGCGCGACTGAAATACATGAGCTTGCGTTGCATTGATTGATGGGCGGATCCTCAGCGGTGGCTAAACACGCTACGTGATATCCTTGATACAATCAGCGGATACACGCAATAACACGGAATAACGTTGGAGAGTATCTGGCACACGATGGTGATACTAAACACGGCTGAATCACAAGAAGTCCTCATAAAACATGAAAATACAAGCGACCCGAACAAGCTACTCCTGCCGTTGATTGACCTCCTGCAAATGCAGTGAGTTCTGAAAAGGCTCACTGCCTTGAGTGGCGCTGCGGACGCGAGTGACGAGCTAGACCCAGACGATGCTCTCGGATTGGGTCATCTGATCTACGTTGGAGAGGAAGTCGACAACGGTCTGTTAGGCGAGGAGGAGAATGACAGCGAGGGGGTAGAGGGACAACCACCGAGACGCGCATCGGAACCGCTGGGGCCCCGCAGACTTTGGCCCGTGAGGCTGCCTTGGAGCCTATGCTCAAGGTGCATGGTGTGGACTTAGAAGGCGAGGAGGAGAATGGCAACAAGGAGGTAGAGCTTAATGCGGCAGGTTCTGATGAATCGCTCACAGCAATAGGCAAGTGCGCCCGTCTACTCTGCTCTCGCAGAATTGGCCCTTCGCTACGGGAAAGACCCTGTGTGCATGCGGATATTGGTGATACGGGCCTGGTATAGCCCTCACAGCCCAGGGCTGAATTGTTACTCCGGCACTCCTTGGGTTTGATCACCCTACGCACTCTCGAAATATTAATTTGCTTCGCCTTTCGGCAAGAACACAAGGGGCCTTTGGATAGATCTCATGTACTTTAAGCTGCGGCTCAGCGCGTCCGCCATGGCCCAAGGGAGCCTCACGGGACAGGGCCGCGATGCACACAAATTCTAGCCTGGCTTGGATAAGAGGCGTTTGCGGATGCTCTATGCCACTGGCACTTTTGAAGTGGAGAATTAGTAGACGGAGTGACCTCTTAGGAAAGCGACGAATAAACTGATTGGGGAGATATTTATTTATGGTAATACTTAGTGCAGGTTTATAACGATGTATTATACCCTGAACCTAAGCCGATTCTAGCCACGTCGAAATACATCATATCCTGAGGTTCAATTCAGCAAGTTGCAAGACATGCAAGCCATTACTTGGACATCCAGCTATAAAAGAATCGCGTATTTGATAAGATTAAGATGTTGATGAGTAGATCGCACTACTCGGGCTTCGTCGAGACTCGATAGCCTCTAGTTGGAACGCATAAAACGCCCACCGAGGCGCATAGGGCGGTAGATGACCATCCCAACAGGATAAAAATGCGAAGGGTGCTCCTAAGTCTCGCGTTCTGCCCTGAGTTACAGATCATCTCGGCAATCACCAAGGAGATGACCCATCAACAAGAGCAGATCAGGGAGAGAGAGGGTGAGCTAGCCAGGCTTTAAAGGCATATCAAAGAGCAAGAAGAGCGCAAAACCATCGCAGTGAGCGAGATATTTACTGCAATAGAGAAAGAAAAGACCAAGGTTCAAACCGTCAAGGCAGAAAAAAGATCCTTCAAAAGTCGATTGCGGATAAAGAGAAGAGCTTGCAAAAGAACGCACAGGAATTCAAAAGTCTCCAGGGGCAACTTGATACTACACGAACGGAGCGCTCTCGAGAAGCAACCAATTTTGCGAGAGCCTCGAAGGATATTAGTGAGCTTCAAGAGAAGATGAACGCGAGACCGCCATCGATAAATTGAGAGAGGATGAATCCAGCGCCCAAGCGTCGCTATCTGCCGAGAAGAAGAATGCCGAGCTGGTGCGGCGAGCGCTGACTTGAAATTGGAGAGCTTCAAGGTTAGCAGGAGTATTTAACTTCCCAAGTTCAGTCTGTGGTCCGGAAAGTGTCCTTTTACTTCTATGATTTGCTCATGGAAGATCACTACAATCGCTTACGGCAGAACATCGAAAACGTCGTGAACAGAGCAATTGCCGTTTGGCATCCGATTCAGCATGCTAAGACAGAATATGAGCTCGATTATAACGATGTCAATTTGGATGATCATGAATGGAGCCCTTTCCAATTCCCTGGACAAGAGACCGACCCCAGCAGCACCGATCCGCTCGATAGCATCCCGACTGACAACCTGCTGGCTGTGTGTCCTCGGATCTCCCGTATTCATGATGGTGGTCGTCAGCCATTGGCCTTTGCGATTCAAATAAGAAAGTCGCTACGGCCCTTCAGACATTGCAAGTCTATGTTCGATTATCATTCGTGTGTGTTTCGGAAATATGTCCGAACAGGTACCCCGTCCGTAGCACGACATAGCCCTGTTCGTTGTCCGTACCACCAGATGTGTCACCTTACCATATATCCAAACCAAAGTAAAAAGCCAGGCGAAATCCAGCGCAGGTTTACACTGCATTCAATAAACAGAGACATTTTCAACCCTCGCGAATTGTGCAGTCTAGTAATCAAC
The DNA here is from genome assembly GCA_027569205.1 of Aspergillus kassunensis. Taxonomy (NCBI): domain Eukaryota; kingdom Fungi; phylum Ascomycota; class Eurotiomycetes; order Eurotiales; family Aspergillaceae; genus Aspergillus; species Aspergillus kassunensis. The sequence goes on from JAPDEQ010000047.1 coordinate 99,768, forward strand.
AACTGGGAACAAATAAGAACGCCTTGCTTTGATCATGAAACCTGATGCTTCAATGGCAAGAACGAATCCCACCGGTTCATATTCAAATTTCATAGACTGTTGGTTGGCATTTTCATCTCGCCTGACGCTTTGATCTCGGAGCACCACTGTGTTTCAAATTCAACTATAGCAAACAACAGCCATCTGTCATCGCCTGTTCTTTAGGCAAACCAAATAACCTAAATCACTGGACGTATGATTACCTGTGCTGATCACCCCCGCACAACATCCCCGGAACACAAAGCCGAAGTAATGTTTGGTACTTGATCGGCCGCTGTGATTAAAGAGGAGATTTGGCTAAATCACCAAGCCCGGCAAGCCATCAATAAGAGGTAGTGATTGCAGCAGCTGACCACATAGTGGACTCCAGCTACTGGTGGCTACCACTGGCTCGTGTTGCTGGTGCGATTGCGATGATCGACGGTTGTTGGCCATTACCGTAAGCTGAGATCAAGTCCACCTTGTTGTCATGTGCAGGGACCAGTGGATTGGAAAGCTTCAGATTACAATTGTGCTTGAATCGACGCCGACGTGGTTAATGTGAATAATCCTGATTAACTTGGACTATCCCTGTACAACGTTTTCATGTCTGAAAGCCTTCCTGGCTTTCAGCTTATTAAACATCGGCTTACACTCTAAGTTAGCTGCAGGCTTGCTGACTCTTCAAGTAGCATCGAACCCCTCATTTGTTATTAAGGACAGCAAGGGCATCAATTTGGATATGGTTTAGTACCAGCGTATCAACTAATGTCGCATATTGACTTCTTGGTTATGTATCACTAAGAACGCGGAAATGTCCTCCTATACGTGTATCCATTGGGGGATCCTCCCTCTTGGTGTGATACTTGCGCTTGTCACGGGGACCAAGCCCTGATCCAATCATCCGCTCCTCTGATGAGCAGTGTACGGCGATCATCGACCGATTTTATTCTCAGCTACTCCCCCGCTAAGTCTTACTCCGCTGACGATTCGTACAGAAGGCAGTGAACAATACGCGACTGCGTCGAAAACAGTGCCAATTCAGCCACAGGTCACTCCTGCCCTCGGTGTAGGCGGTTTTATACTGCTTATAACCGGTGCGGTTCTCGCACTAATAGGTGTTCGGCATTTACGGTAACCAACTTTTGCTGGAAGCCGCCGTGGGTTCGTAATACTTACCAAACGTCTAGGGTTCAAATTTTCCTGTCCTCTGCCTTGTTGGCCAGCTTAGGAGTTACAGTAAGCATCTGCCCTAGGGTTTTCGTTATTGGTTCTAAAAAAGGAATCCGCCCAGGTCCTCATTATTTATATCATGATTCCTCCTGTTCGTGCTGCCATACAAGGAGCGTATCTGGGGGTTATCTTCTTCGCCGGATTTACCTTTGGCATTCTCGCAACTGGGTTCAAGATTGCTGAAGGACTAGGATACCTGTTGAGATGCTTCTGCATGAGCATGTGGTTACCATCCACGAAGTCAGGTGGTCTTCTTACAAGCATGGATGCTAGAATTAGCTTCATCAGAGTGATTTCTGTGGGGTTTTACGCCATTTCCTTTTACCATTGCACACGTCCTTACGGCCTAATCGTGTCAGCATTGATAGCTGGAAGTACTACCCTCTCATTAGGGATTGATTGCTATTGTACAGCAGGTTTAAAGGAGTTCTGGCTTTGTCTTTGGGGTTAGTAAATCTCGGTAACTGTTGAGTGATACTAATAGGGCTTAGCTTTGGATGATGACATCTTTCCTCTTGGGACTAACGCCTATCTAGTAAGCCCCTATATTAGGGTTGAGCTCGCTGTGACAGTGATAGTGGCTATCATGGGTGTCATATCCCGAATGCGTTTATGGAATATTGTCCGGGATAGGACGATGAAAAAAGAGGAGAAACGCCAAGAGGAACAGGGACAAAAAGATGGAGCCAAGGCTGAAGCTGTCAGACAGCTACAAGAGAACTATCTAAGAGAGCGGAAGGAATGGGAGTCCAAGTATGGCAATCAAGGAGCGGATCCAGGTTTTCAGAATATACCTGAACAGGCAGCGGGTTCACATTTGTGCGCTGCGGACGAAGGGAACACCTTTAGAAAAGACGAAGCTACTAAGAAGCAAAGAGTTTCTGACTCCGTGGTATCTTACCATTGCTCCGACTGCAGGACACGAGGGAACGACAGCGATTTAGACGCCAGCGGAAAGACTGAGCACGACAAGTACGAGCAACAGGGTACTACATGTGCTCTTGAAGCTACGGGAGACGTTGGGGTTGGTCCCAAATCACTACACGACGCAGCGACAGCGGACGACAAAAGTTCCACTTTAACGGCAACCGGTGACTCTGAAACAACGTCAGTCCATTTCAAACGGCTTTCTATGGTTATTTCACACAAAGTCTCCGTTGGAAGAGCTGAGAAGTCTGTCCCAGAATCGCAAGAAGCTTTGTCTTCAGCGGTTAGTGTACTGAGCGATGCTTGGGATATTGACTCGGATTGTCTCGCTATCGCTGCTGAAAGCTATTACCGGGAGATATTTGACGAAGAACAACCTTCGAAGACCGGAGGATCCATGTCACCTGAGGAACCAGAGACCTTTGAAAGCCCCGTAAAAGCTGAAGATATAATGGCAGAGATCGAAACTGCAGAACCGAAAGCAGACGCTGAAAAGCACGGTACATTCACTGAGCAGGTTGACGTTCCCAGCAATTGTAGCGAGAATCCGGCAGCGGAGTCAACACATGGGAGTCAGTCCAAGGAGCCTAAACAAAAGAAGAAAAAGAAGATTGAAGAGGGCTCCCAGTCAAAAACGGATGCTCCGATAACCCCTTCGCTAGAAGAGAAGCTCGCGGAGATAGAAGATGCACCAACCGTATCACCAACCGCCAGCGAGCAGCAAGCCGTTTCTTTGTTTCGGGTTCAGCCTAAGGCAATGAAAGAAGAGGCTAAGCGACTGAACGCAGAGACAGTGAAACAACTTTCAAGACATACCTCGAAAGTCGTGCAAACCTACCGCATGAATGAGTGGTTAAAGGATTTGGCGGCTGCTGATATTCCTAAACTGGAGCCCATCCGGCCGTTTGCAGATACATCACTGGAGGGCCCAGAAGAGGTCCCTGCTCCAGTCATAGTAGTAGAACTATCACAGACGCAAGCTGGAGAGTTGCGTGTCTCCAGACCAGAAGCAAATAAAAGGCGATCGCATGACTTTCGAACTCGTTCACAAAGAAAGAGGAGGCGATCAAATTTACCCAGGCGGCCCTCTGGGCTGTCGGTTTCGGGCTCTGCAATGCATCCACAAGCGAACAACTTCACCACTGTGTCCTTAAGCACGCTACTCGCGAACGCTACTGCAACCGAACCACAACGAGAGGAGACTCAAAAATTGGAGTCGAAATGGATAGGACCTCCTCCACTAATTGCAGTGCGCGAGGAGATGATGCAAAGTCGACGGTCGTCTCTTTCCCGGCCAACCGATCCCTATGTGCGACATAGCGCCGATCATTCACCCACTGATTTCTTGTCCCGACACTTATCGATATTCCCAATAGTTGACCAGGATGATGATATACCACTGTCTCAGCGCCGTGCAATACTCCGCCGACAAGCTGCTTTAAACGCACTTTCAGTGGTCCCACCCCTATCCGCACCAGCGAGGAGGCATCACAGTGGCGCAGTACCAAGAGCCAATTGCCCAGCGGATCTGATAACTTGGCGGGAGTTAGTTCGAGAGGACGCTAAGGAGCGGAACGACCCGTTGACACTAGCTTACCCCCCAGTTGCCACTACTTGGCCCAATATCCGCAGCGCATCACCATTGATTGGGCAAGCAGGGCAGCGTAATACTTCATGGACCAGCATCGAGGACAGGATCGCTGAAGGAATGCAGCGTGGCGACATGAACGACCTGCACCAGGAAGCCATTCGACGGATGCAAGCGAAAGCCAATAAAAGCGTTGGCCGGCTGGTATGACCATTAGCCACGGCCTTCCCTTTGACTATTTATTTTGTTTTGTGACGATGTTTGGGGTTGCTAACCCTCCCCCATTTTATTCGGGTTTTTTGGTCATGGTCTCTCTTACGCATTGCCAAGTTAGAAAGCTATACCTATGCAACAGATACGAGTGTATCAGATCACGTGCCCTCTATCACGTTACTTAGAGTTTTGGCATACTCCAGCCCCTTGAATCTCTTATCCCTTCTTCTGGTTTGAACACCTCCTTGATCAATCTATTTTCAATAAATCTAAGTGTGGATGTATCTTAAACGAATCAAGATAGGTATATAAACACCACCCAAGTCGAATTCTAGTTTATTAGGGTTAAATCGGGTAAGGAGTAACAGACAATGTGAGACGTTATTCAAGAGAAGCATATGAACTAGAACCACAGTACTATAGCACCTAATGGCTTCTACCCGCCGTCTCGTCCTCCTGACTCTGGCATAAGTAGTTGGGACCGTGGTTGTTGCGGGGCTGTATGCAGTCTGCGAGGAAGATGTTGGAGGCGCTGGGTGTGAGGGATTGGATAGGGTATTCTCTTGCGAGTAATCATGCACATTGCAGCTTTGCGCAGGAGCAGCAAGGGTATTTGGATATGTTTTTGAGAAGTGTTCTTTTCGGCGAGGAGGGGGTGGATATTTATCTAGATCAATTAGCAGTTGAGTAGTAGTATGAACCACCTGGCCCTGCCTTGGGTACGAGCTTCATATGCGGTCCGATTATATTGATTCATTCCGTATCTTCCACCGCAAAACCAAACGAATCATGGCCCCCCTGCCGAATTATGAATATCATTTGTCCTGTGTAGACGTCGACTCCGATGAGACAAGTCGATACTGAAACATACCCCATGGCAAAGATGCCTGTGTATCCAAGATGGGCTCGGTCTGGCTAGCTATCCAACTTTCTGACTGACTTCCTAAATGGAGTTGACTGCAATGTCGGCAAGAGTGACTTTGCAAAGGACTTAAACTACATCGCTGGCTCCGGTTCTATGCTAATTCTAATTCGTTCTAAACCAGTCATGCGATTGGTAGGAGAATGAGAGCATATGTCTTTGAATGCGAAGCAGAAAGCACATCCCACTGTAACATCGCGACGAAAGACAAGTAGGAAGAGTAATGAAATAATACACCCGAAAACACCCCATCCGCAACAGCCCCATTTGATGGGAGGCCGTGGTAGGCAGACTCCCGCCGACAGGACTGTTGACGAAATACTCTACTCTTGCTAGCATTCAATAATCCCTAGATTCGCTTTTCTGACAGGCTTTTGAGTATATAGGACGCTGAAATCACCTTAGGTTCTGCAGGGCTGTCGGATGGCGACACCTTCTATGCTGAAGCAAGTGATCCCGTCTGCCAAAAGCCCGGTGACATCCTTTAATCTCGCAGACGTACGCGTCAGGCCGGATATGAATGGACCTGAGGTGGCGGAGCAGGTCCTGTTCGCGCCGGAAGAGAGTCGTACTCCGGCAGTCTTGCCATTTGCATTGGAAGACAGGACCGGGTGAAGTGTGGTCAATATCTCTACTTGGAGTATTAGATCTCTGTAAGACGGGCAACGTGGTGTAGCAAGGGAAGAAACTCACCGATATAGAGAGTGACTGGTTTCATGAACGCTCTGAGATCCAGCTATATTGCCAGCCAAGACGCTTGAAGTAGGATTTGCATGAAAGCCCGGTATGGGAGTCGGCGAGGTGTAGGAAGAGTTCCAACTCGGAAAGGCAGGAGAGCTTGTGTCGAGCTGATTATTAAGTCTGATGTGCTGGTTCTGGACCATCATCATTGCCGGATCGACCACCGGATGGTGCATCATGGACGGATCGTCGACAGACGTAGAATGTGGGTGGGTGCCCGGGGCATCCAGCATCAGAGAACCTAGGGCGCTGGGTGGAGCCCCTGCGAATATAGTATCGAAGCCCCGATCGATAGCAGCAGGATCAGCAAAAGGAGAGTGCGATAAATAGGCGTCCTCGGTCGAGAAGGTTGGGGTCGTGAAGGCTGGGATAGACTGCGCCGTTGAAGTTGCTTGCGCCTGCATATTTATGGACGTATAGCGCATATTGTTACCTGCAGGCCTCCCTGGCCAAGAGATAACAATGTAGTGAATATGAAATCTCCGTGTAAAAGAGACAAAAAAGACAAATAGAATTATCAGTGAGATATAGAATGAGCTGGATATGCTTTGAAAGTGACTAGTATCCAGCTCAAAGAGAAGAAAATGTGAACCATTATATAGGGCATCTTGACATAGAGCCTTCACGACTTGAGCCGCTTTGGAGACTCCACGGCGAGACCATTCCAAGATACAATGCAAGATTCTGCCTCCTCCAATCAGATCAACGCGTTGTAGGGCAGCTGCTGGGAGGCGGGCGAGGATACGACAGCAGCCACAAACACATCATGAAATCGGGACTCACGCAGTGTCCTAATATGGTCTCGGGTGAGATCGTAGAGAAACAATCCTCTATTATTGGCTGAACTGCTGCACAAGGATTATTCCTCGACCAAGAGGGGAATGCAATGTGTGTTGCACAAAGTCGCCCAAGCCGGGGCCGGAATGTTGGTCAAACCCGGTCAACCAGAGGAAGTAAAAGTCGTAACAAGGTTCCGTAGGTGAACCTGCGGAAGGATCATTACCGAGTGAGGGCCGCCTCCGGCCCAACCTCCCACCCGTGACTACACAGCCCTGTTGCTTCGGCGCGAGCCCCAGCTCGACGCCTTCGCACAGCCACAGGGCGGCCACAGATCCAGGCCTGAGCCTTACAATTTCGTGGTTGCTTGGGCCCTCCGGCTCCCATAAGATTGAGGTCGGCCCTGCAATTGGTCTTCTCGCTGCTCTCATGGCTGCCATGGCTTTACTCTAACACCCAAGCAACAGGGTAAAGGCTATACTCGACGCCAATCGAAATTCCCTCATCCCTTGTCCGATCGTCATAGAACTAAGGCTAGCCTACCCCATTTTTCCTCGTTGCGTCAAGTCTGTATCTAACCTTGGATAAAGATAGATACCCACCGGAGTTTCCTTTCCTCAATTCCGAGTGCCCTAAAATGAGGACCCATCGATTCCCCTGACTCTCTTCGACCAAAGACCACTGCACTCCTTCTGCACCAACCAGACCAGACTTGCGAGAGCCATGGCGAACAACGAGTGGGAAATCCACAAAGATGAGATCGAGCTTCTGTACATCCAGCAGAACAAAAAGCTATCCGAACTCATTGAGCTTATGTCCAGCAAAGGGTTTCGCAAGACGTAAGTGCGTCCACCGACCTGACATTACTTGTTGTTGACAGTCAGCAGAAAAGGGCAGTATGAACGCCAATTCGCGAAGTGGGGATTCCGCAAGAACAGTACACTGGGGCGCAAGATCGATTTGGGATGGGTGGGCTGGAAAGTTGACAAGAGGAAACGACTTGAAGGGAAGGACAGCGAGCTGGTTGTTGATGATGGTGTCGTTTGGCCTCCCGCAAAGCTTCGGAAAATGTTGCAAGGGAAGGTGTTTGTCTCGACGTATAACAGGTTCTCAATGGCGGGAGGTGAGTTCAATCCATCGCGTGTCTGTGCTTCGGGGGGTGTTGCTTGTTGCTGACGAGGTGGACGAGGTGGGTAGTTCCTTCGCCGCCAACGCCGGAGGGCCTTCGTGTTCGGACTCCCCGATCCCCCTCGTCGCAGCGCTTATTTGACCCATTTCCCGCATCCATGCGTCTTATCTGGAGTCAATCGCTGCCATGGCTACAATTCTGTACATTGATGCAGCCTGAACTTGAGCAAGGTACGAGCCTCATGAACCTGCAAAAGGATATCAATTGACTGTCGCGATAGACTCGGCCCTACTGGCGCCCATTGGCCAGCCGTCATGGGCTCTCGGAATCGGCTTACAGTCGAACGCTGTGAGGACAAAAGTGATGCAACGCTTGAGATGGATCGTGCCTTGGAAGAACCTCCCCCATCCACTCGATACCGACATCGACTCTCGGATCAGCGCGACTTTAAGCGTTCTCATGCCGGAACAGTTTAACGAGCAACATCAACAATTGAGTATGAGCCCAATATACCTCGAGTTGTACATCCTTTCCAACAACCTGCAATTGCACGACACTACCACGCGGTCCGAGGCCACTATACGCTCTCGAGATGAACGAGTGATCGAGATGTTCAGGAGCCTTGGGCGGCATAAAATGAAGCAGTTCACGAACCTTCTACCGAGGAAAGAGCCCACTATTGAGGCGATAGCAGAGAAGCTATTTGCAAGCGCGGTCCGCTTGTCTGATGTTCCTATAGTCAAGATGCTACTTGAGGCTCGCATGGATCCGGATCGCTTCATTGAGATTTATACCGGTCGAGTCACGCCTCTCGCCTGGGCCGCGCATATTAAAGGCAATAAAAGCCTCCAGGTAATGAAGGCGCTCCTGTCGCATGGCGCCAGCGTCAACAAGATCTATCTACGAGAGCCTGCCATCTTTGCCGCAATCCGGGGCAATAATGCGAACGGGATTCGCTTGCTGCTGGATCATGGCTCCATCGTTCCCTTGAATTGCCTCGCCGAAGCTGCGAGCAAAGTCAACCTGGAGGTCTTTAAAGAGCTTCTGGGTTCATGTACGAATCTTCTTGGTCTCTATGCAGAGTCGAAACATACAGAGCATTTCCAGTACTACGGACTTTTTGAGACTATGATCACTCTTGAAGATGGTTATACCACTATACTAGGCGGTGCAGCAAAGTCTGGTAGGCTGGAGATCATTAACCTCATACTGACGACTTGCCCGACCATCATCCACCCCCAAAGCGTGGGAACTTTGAAACCATACTTTTCGCCTCTTACGCTGGCTATCGGAATGAAACAGACCCATTGCATTGAGCCACTAATCCTAGCAGGAGTGGATATGGAAGTGACCGATGACCAGTTTACGCTATTGGAGTACGCTCTGAAGGAGCACAACTTGGAAGCAACTCAAATCCTGCTGCGGCATGGTGCTAGGATCAACCGGCCGCTGGCAAAGTACAAGGTTCAGCCGCCCGCTCTTCACTGGGCCATATCATATGACCACGACGAAGCGATCAAGAATCTAGGCCATGCGCCAGTCATTGACCATGCTCAGTTGATAGCCCAGTTTATCGCATTGGGTGCACGGCTTTATGATGAATACGAGTACGGACCTGGGTCTGTACTCGGGGCAGCGATACAGAAGGGGAATCTTAAAATTATCCGCATGTTGCTCGATGCAGGGGCAACCGTTCTTGGTTCGAAACTCACCACTATTGGATCTAAAGAAGTTGCAGAGTATCTCAACTACCGAGGTTTTCTACAAAAAGTTCTACAGACGCGCGGCACGAAAATCCTCTCGAGTGCAATGTTCAGGAGAGATCTCGATTTGGCCCGGTGGCTTCTTCAGCTCGAGCTTCTTGATGCCGCGACAAAGAACAACGAAATAGACTACCCGGATTTGATGTATCCAGCCGCCGCATCAGGGGATGCTTTTCTTATCGAAAGCATTCTTAATTGCGGGCCAAGAGTGACCGATGCCTGGCTTACCGAAGCTCTATACTACATTGAGAACGAGAAATGCCCGACCCTCGGACTACAGCGCCTCCTTGAAGACTTTCACGGAAACGCTCCAACTGCAGTGGCGTTCACTGGTTTTATCGACAGAACAGACCTGCTACAGCTCATGCTTGAGGCAGGTGTGAGCCCTCTCGGTGTACCAGCAAGGCCCAGCTATGGTTGGTTGCGACGTGATCCGGACTATCCAGACAACCGAATGATATGGATTGGTGAGCGTGTTCACATGCCGCAATCAGCCCTTGAGCTGGTTGTGGAAGGAGACAGCAAATCGTGTCTGAAGATTCTTATCGAGTCTTACACCTGGAGCCCAGCCTTGATTGGTCGCGCTCTGGCATTGGCAATCCATCTTCGTAGAAAGGGGCTGATAGAATACCTGTATCGACTCGACCTGGACGCAAATGCAGAAGGGTCAGTCTACACCGGCGCACCAATAAATATTAGCGAGGAAAGGATTGAAACTTTCACCTCCCTCCAGGCAGCAGCATCAAGGCAGGAGATCTCTCTCGTGCAACGACTGATCAATGACAAAGAGGCGGACGTCAACTACCCGGCAACGGGAGCCGGCAGTCGAACTGCGTTGCAGTACGCCGTTGAAAGAGGAAACAAAGAATTGGTGAAATTACTCCTTGACAACGATGCCAACGTAAATGCTCCTCCCGCATACTATGCAGGCGCAACGGCTCTGCAACTTGCTGCGATCAGAGGGTACCTGAGCCTAGCTCAATATCTAATGAACCTCGATGCGAAGGTAAACGCCCCAGGCGCAGAAAAAAATGGCAGGACAGCGCTAGAAGGTGCGGCAGGGAACGGACGTATTGATATGGTTCAATTGCTTCTTGAGGCAGGCGCGTCCATACGCGATGATGGTGGGGGATTGCAGTGTCGCAAGGCCATTGCGTTGGCCAACAACCATGGTCACAATGCCGTGGCAAACCTGATCAAGCTGCACCACCCAGACTGGGACAAGCAGTCTGACTGGGAAGTCTCTGACAATTCGGATGTTGAGATGGCCGATTATGAAGACGCCAGAGTCACCGAGGTTTGGGGGTGTCCTCGAATCTTTCAGGAGGCCAGTGACGCGAGCAGATCTGATGAATGGGAGAGATTTATTGACTGGAGCCCTCTCTGAGTCTTTGTTGATTGTGTGTCTTGGATGCTTGGGGCATTTTTGTCTCTTCATCGAGAAATGTGCTCCCGGCTTCAATCACAGCAGCTGGTCATTTTAAGGCAATGGTTTCAACACCTGACACAGGGGTCAATGCCCATCAGGTGGATCGTACAGTGGACGTCTGGAGATGATGATCTGGCGCTGGCTGGTAAACATTTTAGACTGATAGTAGCACTAGACTGGCCTTATATTTCTGCTTCTTTTTAGATTATAGGCGATTGGAAAGAAGCCTGTTCTCATTTTGTTGTAAATAACGATTCTTTACAGTTTACAGAGTAATACATTCAAAATGATGACTCAAAAGTTTGCTTGCGCTTTGGAAGAGTATTTATGGGGAAATATGGAGCTTTCTCAAGCCGACTCCTCGTGGATAAGGTACTGCCATGGCAAAATATATCCTCGTCCATCTTCTTAACCTCCACTAGGCCTGCAATCCCAGACTTCTCTGCCTGGCGACACATGCATTGGTATATCTACAAATGGCGCACCAGCGCCAGGAGTCCACTGCATACTACTTCCACTCTATCCCGTAGTTCCTGCTAAACTGTCTCCCGCTCGGCTTTCCACTCACTAAACTGTTGGAAAGCTTTCACCAATAGCCCCTGCAGCAGTGATTGTAATATTAGTTAGTATTTATTCATATAATAAGAATAAATTCTTTGTACCACCTGCATGGTGTGATCCCTAATTTCTACTACATGTACATGCTACGATCACGCCCCCGGCGTGGAAGAGCAGAGCCTCTGTCCTAGCTTATTATTAAAATCACCCTATAACTTGATTATCTAGTTTGGCGCTGTACATATTGGCATGAGATTAGCAGCTATTAAATCCACCTGTGTTTGTTAAAGAGAAGGGGGTGAAGGGACCATGGAGAGAATCGCTTGCATTAATATCTGAATAGGAATTATCCATTTAAACTAACCAATCCGGTCTTGAATGCGGACGCGACACCCCTGGCTCGGCAACCACTCTCTGCCACTCAAGCTAGTTGGTGAGCCCTCATTCCGCGAAGCGCAGATCCTCCGCCACTACAGCTTTCTCGACGTCGGGTTACTCCTGGTGCCCGGGCCGGAAGCTATGGACGAATTTGCCTCGTAGATTTGGCGCATTTAGGAAGTATCGAGCTCCGCTGGGTATGCGGGGTTGATGGAAGCAAGTGTTAACCGGATCCGCTCAGGCACCAAGGCACCAAGGCACCAAGGCACGCAAATGGGTTTCGTCGTTCCGGTGCCGGGGCATTTTTAAAACTCAACCACAAGCTTAGATCTTCCCATCCCTGGTTCCACCAACAATATTTCCAGTACGTCTAGATCGGCTTCCTTATCGACACTGCAGGGTCTCTAATAAATCAAACTGCAAGTCCTGCTCGGTAGTCGCCGAACGCATCACTCACGGGAGACACGTTCACTATGATTAAAAACCCAAGTGACAAACAGAAGCACAACGGCTGTTGTGACGTGTGTGAGAAGCCTCAGGCTCAACGCTGTTCTCGCTGTCAGAGCTCTCACTGCTGCTCTCCAGCATGTCAGAAATCCGATTTTGCATCTGACAAGCTTGTCTGCAAAGATTTGCTACCCTGTCTCCCCGTCCTTCCGCAAACCATAGGCGTGCAATCTACTTCCCTGTCGATGCTGAAAAGCCCACCGTGCTTTGGACTCCAATCAAAGAGATCACGATAGACAGCTTGGGTATTCTCGAGAATGAATTCACCACCCAGGGTATTGATTTTGCTCCGTTCCTCGGACCTGGCAGGCCTGCTCCGGAACGAATGCGTGCTGCGCTAGAAGACTGCTACCTTACCCTGATCCATCGCGATAACTACCTGAACGATGGCTCTAGGACTAACAGCAGTATTCTAGCTTCTGCTGGAACCTCTTCGCTACCCCATTCATTCCTTGGTTCCATGGTCGCCGTGAAAGAGTACATGGGTGAAAGATGCGGTGACTTGACTACAACCGATTTCTGAGACATCGTCTGGTTTTTGCACAATTACAATAAAGAAGGAGATTCATGCTTGAGTGCTGTACCATTTGCAACTGGGTCAGAGGCTGCTCCCGTGCCAACAGCTACTCCCACTCCGGCAGCTAAACCAACTGCAGCTAAACCAACCACGACGGGCGCCCGCGGGGTGAAAATTAACTGTATGAGAGAATTCAGTCGCGATGGCAGGCCCTGGGTTCCTGTGGATGTCACCGAACCCATGCGAAGCCAATTGGGCGAAGGGACAGTCTCACCCATTTCTGTCCGCCTTAGTATGCCTATCCGTCTCCGAAAGATACCCACGTCTACGCGGATTAATACCTCGAATCGATTTGCTACTTTCATGATGTTATCGATTGACCTCTCCAAGCCGGACTTTGGCTGGGCCCCTCCCTACTGGAGTAACCATGTCGGGACCGTGCTCGCTGTTCGTGAGGATGGCCAAGAGTTGCCGGCAGAGACTATGCAGATGATGTGTACCTTCGCTACGGACACGCTACAGCCTTTGATTGAGACTTGTCTGGACAGAGAGTACACTCTACGTGAGAGGGGACGAACCGCAGAAATCCCACGGTTCCGGCAGCGCGTTGTGGATTACATTACTTGGGATCATCTGCTCGAGCACGGCAGGGAGGCGGCGGCTATATCCCAGGAATACGAAGCCAACCTCGCTGCCTTCTCTGGAATCAGCCTGACCGGCACTCGCTACTAAGAACGTCACCGCACAATGCAACAATACCATTATCATGGTTTACAATGCCCATATCCATTTTGTGGACTAGTGGATTGATAACAAACGCTTTCTCAATTAAAACTCTCACGACACCACAGTATCCGAATCATGGTATCTGCCCAGCTTGAATAGTTTTTTCGCATTCTCCCGTCCGACCTTCTTGTAGGCGTCCACCCCGCCCAAAGCATTCTTGATGGCTTGAGCATCCCCATCCCACCACCCGCAATCGTTTTCAATGGTTTCGTAGGGGTAATCCACGCTGAACAGAATCCTCTCCGGCCCCAGGTATTCCGCAACATACTTGAGGGTAGGAGTCGAGAAATGTCCGCTGGTAGTGAGATAAATATTATTCATGAAATAATAATAGATGTCCTTCTTGCTCATTCTATCCCCCGCCTTTTCAGCCAAAGGTCGCTCCACATCTTCGAGCCAATGATTGATCCGCCAGAAGTCGAACGGAATGTGCTCGCCCAGATGGCCGACAATGATCTTCAACTTCGGGAAGCGGTCGAAAACACCGTTCGTGATCAGGCCCAGCAGATGAAGGGATACTCCATTGGCAAAACTCAATGGGGGCCCGACGAGGTACTTCCGCTGAGCGTACTGCTGCTGGAAGTATTGACCCGTTGGCGCGGCGGGATGGATGTAGACAGGAACGTCCAGGTCACAAACGACCTTCCAAAACCCGTCATACGCGGGTTGATCGTAGAATAGATAAGTTTCACCATCAGGCCCAGCATGTTGAATATCATTCAACAAAGCGCCGTGGAACCCAAGGTCTCTGACACAGCGGGTTAACTCGTTTCCTGCCTGCACCGGGTCATGCATGGACAGGCATGCAAAGGCGCCGAGACGGTCTCGATGGTTCTTCGTTTCTTTGTAGATGTAGTCGTTGACCGCAGTGGCGTGTTCCTCGGCTTTCTTTGTGTCCGTGATGCCTTGGATCCCGGGTACGGTTAGGGAGCAGATTGTGTAGCCGATTCCATGTGCGTCCGAAATCTCTAGACGCTCTCCGGAGATAGACTTGATCTGCCGCATGTACCTGTCGAGATCGGATGGGGCAATGTACCTCGCCGCCTGATCTCGACTCTGATCGGCTAGCTCGGGAATCTCGTATGCCTCCTCTAAGGATACTTTGCCAAGCATGTTATGGAGATTGAAACAGAGTGTTATACAGAATGTTAGAGATTGTTGTTTGAAAGGTTCCTCAGCATCAGCCAGCCTGGTGACTTCGATTCATTTATGTCAAAAGAACGCGCCCAGTCAACGTCATGTCGAGGTCATAACCTCTGGCAGATATCGTGGTCACCTCCGGCACACCCCGTGGCTTTCCGCGGATTAACCTTCTGAGTCCATTGAAATTCAGATGACTTATCGTGAACGTGGAATCCTGCTTCTTGTACTTTTACTTTTCAATATATTGGTCCTGTACACTCGGTGGTTACGATATATCAACACGTTTCACGTGAGAAGCAATGGATTATTGTGACTGGTATCTAGTCAAGATTACCGTTTCACAACCTCGGTAACAACCTAAACGAGGTATCTTCAGTATCAATTACCTATCATGCTATCGTTCAATCGTCTCTAAATGCTCACTACCAACGAAGTACCAATAACTCGACTCCGTTCGGTTGTACTGGACATGGAACCTTCTTCATCTATCCCGAGGGCACTGAGGGCCGTATAAAGTTGGTTACGAGGAAGAATATCGCTCTAGGTACTGGTTTACGGACACTGCCATCACATACGACCACAGGGTGTGGAAAACAGGGCTTCCCGTCCGCTCAGCCGTACTTAAGCCACACGCCGGTTAGTTAGTAGTATGGTGGGTGACCACATGCGAATCCTGACTGTTGTATGTTTTTGGCGACCGAGCGACCATCTCTGTATATTTTTGCATGGTAATAGGGGCGGATGGTTGCCGTCCTTGGAGTCGTTACCGCCGTATGCTCCCAGCTTCGCCCACAAACCACAACGATCATCGTTCTGAAATAGTCTTTTATTTCGGAGCTGTCAGCTTCACAGCCCCTGCCTGAAAGCCAATTCAGCATGAGTGCGTGAAAGTTCGGTTTCCTGGTGGGTTCGTTGTCAACAAAGGCTTCTCCAGTCGAGAGACCAGGGAGACTAAACTCATCATACACAGATATAGTATAACATTTTGGCCCGTATTTAAGCACAGTACTACGGGTGGCAGTTCCCTTTCCAGGGAAGATATTGGAAGATATTACATCTACTTCAAAGACCTCGCAATATAACTCCCATCCCCACAACCCGCGTCAGACCCGTGAAAACAGTCAACGTCCCATAGCCACTCTCATATCCGTATCCCACATCCCTGCCCCACGGCATCCTCTAACAAGCGCCTCACTCAGCAGCCCGGAAACCAAGGTTCCAACACCTCCCCCAGCAAGACACGCAAACACCATGCTCGGCTCCGCGGAGGCTTTCTCCCGCATTATCCCCCGCATTATCCCTCGCCAGGTACTCGTATAGGACCCCGCAAAAAGGCCATATATAACGGCGAAGACAGAGAGTGGCCCCGGGCCAGAGCTCTTGCCGTATGGTCTCTACCTCGCTAGCGTGTACACGCAAAGCAATGTTGAAGAGGGTTAGGTCAGGGCTTTAAGAAAACGGCTGCTGATGTCTTATAAAGTATGGAGTCTTATAAAGTATGGAGCAAAGGCTCCGTCCAGAAGATACCTTAACATGACAGCACTAATAATTTCAGTTGCAACGACAACGTACTACCATAAGGGTCACAGTTATTAGCATGTGACTAAGCGAGTGCTTGGACGTGACAGGGATCATCCTCAGCTCTTCCTTACCTTCTCTCCTCCACCTCTCAGGCCTCCTCTCTGGAAACTCGCTACTATGATGAGAGGTCGTGCCACTCTCCGGTCACTGTACCCCAAATGTCGATGTTTATCCACTCAGCCCCCGATGAATTCATCGAACCGTATGGAGGAGGAAACCCTTCCTTTTTATGAACCGGAGCAATCCTATCCAGTGAAATTGGGCGACGTCCTTGATTCAAAGTATAGAGTGCTTGGGAAACTTGGTTACGGTGCCTATTCGACTGCTTGGCTATGTCGCAACGAGGAGTGCGAGGCGCGTTATCCATTCTGAGACCCTATACTAACTCTGCTTCGTGACAGTAACAAGCAGCGGGTCGCGATCAAAGCGCTCACCCGAGCATCCGCCGATCCTCAAGATGTACTTCCTAGAGAGGCCCAGGTCTATAAACACCTAAGCAAACTCGGCTCGTCACACATCGGTGGTGCCTATATCCGCAGCCTTTACGATACATTTCACCTCTCTAACTCATCTGGGATCTACCCTTGTCTGGTTCACCCCCCAATGCACATGTCCATTGATGTCTTGCGCAGGAAAGCAAGGTCTGGTAAATTAAGCGAGCCTTTACTCAAGCAAGTCTTGATATCTATCCTACAGGCCCTGGACTTTCTACACAGCAAAGCGAAAGTAGTGCATTATGGTGCGTATGACTTTAGTAATGCCTACTTTGCTACTACTAAAGTCCATACAGACATCAAAGCCTCGAACATCATGCTTACCATAGACGATGATACAATCCTCGCCAGATTTGAGAAAGAGGAACAACAACACCCTGCTCGGTGTAAGGTTGTAGATACAACGCGCACGATATATGCCTCACGGGGCCTCTCAAACCCAATCGATGGCTTATGGGGTCAAACTGTGCTTTGCGACCTTGGAGAAGCTCGAATCGGCGATTCACATATCGGAAATATCCAACCGAATATCTACAAAGCCCCAGAGGTCCTGTTTAACATACCCTGGAGCTTCAGTGTGGATATCTGGAATCTCGGTGTTATGGTATGTTGAGTCTTCATTCGGTGAATCCTCCCTCACTGGCAGATATAGATTTGGGATATATTCGAAGACAAGCACATGTTCGACGCGCTCGATGAAGATAGCCTCTACTCGGCCTCCCACCACGTTGCTGAGATGGTAGGATACCTCGGACTGCCGCCACTTGAGTTCCTGCAACGGAGCAAGGAAACTGGACATGTTTTCGACGAAAATGGTAAGTCCTAATCCCCCGACGTCGATAAAGCTAATACGTGTTCAGGTAAATGGCTAGGTAGAGGTGGAGTCTCGGTGCCGTCAATATCACTAGATGAATCAGAAGAAAACCTGAGCGGGACAGATAAGGCGCTATTTCTCCAATTCATTCGGTCAATGCTTAGATGGGCCCCCGAGAGGAAGACCGCGAAGGAACTATTGAATGATCCCTGGTTGAACTCTTAAATAGGACCTCGAGGTTGGGTGGGCTTCCCTTTCTTCTGCGCCGACCGTGCGAGAACTGCCAGTAGCTATAGACAGATTCAAGACTATACTATACTCTTTACATCATAGCTTCCGGTGTTAGACTCGCTACGTGCTGGGTCTGCATTGGTAGACACAATAAAATCCGTGGTATGCCGCATATAACTCCGATGCTGGAGATAAGACGGGCTTAAGTACATGGGCCTACGGAGTATAAATCACCCCCCTTCCCGTCAGTTAAAC
Source organism: Aspergillus kassunensis (assembly GCA_027569205.1). Lineage (NCBI taxonomy): Eukaryota > Fungi > Ascomycota > Eurotiomycetes > Eurotiales > Aspergillaceae > Aspergillus > Aspergillus kassunensis. The sequence goes on from JAPDEQ010000047.1 coordinate 117,772, forward strand.
CAGTATTACACAGCCTTACGAACATCCTTCATACCCTCTCTCTCAAGCAAATCCCTCGCAAAAATGGCCTCCCTCCCAATCATCCTGTCCCCACCACTAAACCCCCGCGAAGCCATAACCGACGCCCTCTACCGGTGCCTCAACGGCATCGACCGCAACGACGCCACCCTCTTCGACTCAGCATGGACACCAACAAGCACATTTAGCAACAGCGCCAGCGGCGGCAGCGTCTCAACGGGTCTAGAAGCCATCCACACAGACATGTTCGATCGGATCGCGAAGCTAGACACAACACACTATGCCAACAACATCCGGATCAACATCGCCGAGGACGGCGTCAATGCCTCTCTCACGGCGACGGTTCTTGCGCAGCATTATCGCGCTGGGAAGGGGGTGGAGATGGATCCGGCGCAGACGAGATTGTTGGCAGGCGCGTTTTATGCCGTTGATCTTGTTAAGGATAAGGATGCCGTTGGCGAGGTGTGGAGGATTCAGACGTTTGATATGAAGGTTTCTTGGGCGGAGGGGGATTTTGGGGTTTTGACTGGGCTGTGAATTGGATTGGCTGTTGGCTTGTGATTTGTTCTGGGGGTGGCTTTTGGATGGATCTGTCCTGTTATGATAGCCTCTCTTGGTACATTTGGGTGCTCTGACATGGCGTGGAAGGTTGCATTGCATGGTGATAACATAGCCCTAAACCCAAACAGATGAAGCACTATAATCAAGTAGGATTCAAGATGACCACGTTGAGGTAATCGTGGAGATAATCACGAGCGTAAAAGACTGATAGCTTGATCAACATCTAGTAGGTTCATACAGCGTTGTCGCCATCAATAGAAAACTCAGATATGATCCCAATTCACCTGTTTCCAATAATCCTCCGCACTAATCAACCTCTCCCCAACACCCTCAAGGTCACGAGCATCAACCATAACATCACCCTCCCCAACAGTCCCCCACATCCTCGGAGGGCCAGCAACTTCCCAGAACCTAATCGTAAGTCCTAACAGAGTGCCTAACATACCATAAAGCGCCTCGAACTGCTCAAACGGCACGGATAAAACTTGGAGCTTTCCTTTTCCAGCAATATCCGCCCACTTTGAGAAATACTCCTGAAATTTGTACGCGCCTGTTGTGACGTGGACGTATTTGCCGCCCTTTGGCCCGTCGGATACCTTGGGATATGGGTATTGGAGAAGACCACTGATAGTGACGCCTACATTGGTCACTTGGCCTAGTGAGGGGAGATAGCATGAGGAGCTCGCTGGTAGGGGGATGATATACTTTGCAGCTGGTTTCTAATTCATGAGATCATCAGCTGCCTGCTCATCTATAAAGAGAGGTATATTAACCGTCCATACCGAATAAACAGGCGTAAAAGTCGGATACGCAAGATTCGACGCATAAACCCCCGTGACAAGAAAAACCGTCTTCGGGTTCAAAACCGGATCGTTCTTGATGTACGCATCAACAGCGGCCTTGGAATCGCAATGCGGGACTTCAACCTCGCCATTAGTAAGATCCCGGGCCGCAGGCAAAGTACTCCAGAAGTAGGTTTCAAGAGTAGCAGCAGTCCTTGTAGCAGCACGGGCGAGATTCACGCCGTGTTCATATTCTATCTCCTTAGCCCTTTCAGCTCCAATACCAGAAGCATAGGACTCGTAGAAATCAGTCACAGCGAAGATAGCGGTTGCGTTGGCGAAGGCATTCGCCAGGCTATCTTCGTCATTGAAATTCGCGGACATGACTTCAATGCCGCGGTTTATCAGGGCCTGTGCCTTTTCGCTCTTGGTGTTTCGTGTAACGCCTCGGATCTTCCAGTCAGGGTTGGCGGATAGGGTATCTATCACGCCTGAGCCTTGCATGCCGGTTGCGCCGGTGACGACGATGAGTTTGGACATTTTGGATGTTCTCGACGGTCTGGATCAAGAGGTGATTCTGATGTTGTCTAGTGGTTAATACACCGAGATCACTAATCGGTAAATATGAGAAATATAAGCAGATGCAGCAGAACTCGCCGCGATGACGTGCGTGGCACTTTCCTATTTAGGAAGTCGGGATTCCGACCTCCGATACCGAGACGCTCAATAACAAATATTCTATGATGTCTAGATAACAAATCATTCTCTACCGCGGGAGATGACAAATGTTTCCCATGATGTCTTTACATATATATGAGCTATGCTCACCCGGAGTTTAAGGAGGCATATTAGAGAGCGGCCTCATTCCAAACTCACATATCAAACACCATGGCGAACCGCAAATTGATCCTTGTTATAGGAGGGACAGGTGCTCAAGGCACCCCCGTTGTCAAGAGTACTTACCCTCCCAGGATTTAAAGAACCATCCTCTAACAACGATAATAGCTCTCTCCGCGAGCGGCCGATACAATGTCCGCCTATTAACTCGAAACACCACCTTTGACCAGCCACGCAGCTAGCCAATCTACCAAACGTGACGCTCCTGCAAGGCTCGCAAGATAACCAGAAAGACCTCCACGCAGCATTCACGGGGGTCTACGGAGCCTGGGTAAACCTCGACGGATTCACGCTCGGGGAGAAAAACGAGCTCTTCTACGGGATCCGTACGAGATTGCACGCCATCACGGCGTGCAGCATTATGTGTTTGCAAACATCGACTACTCCTTCCGCAAAGCAGGCTGGGATGAGGAGTATCACTGCGGCCATACTGACGGCAAGGGGCGCGTCGGAGACCTGATCTTGAGCCATGGTCAAGACGCCATGAAGACTTCGCTGTTGACGACGGGGCCGTATATGGACATGCTTTTCGATGTGATGTTTGTTCCGGAGGAGCAAGCTGATGGGTCGTTTGTTTGGGAGAATCCTGCTGGTGAGTTTCTGGTACCTCTTTGTGTTGAGAATAGGGTGGTCTAATCACCGGCCTGATACCTAGCGGATGGGAAAATCCCGCTCATCGCGTTGGATGACATTGGGGTCTACAGCCTCTGGATATTCGACAATCCCTCCGAGTCCGCAGGCCTCAATCTCGAAGTTGCCACAGACCAAGTCACCTTCGCTGAGATCGCAGCTACATTCACGAAAGTCACCGGCAAACAAGGAATCTACAAGCGGGTTCCTTTCGAGGGCTATTTCGCAAAGGCAGAGCCGTATCCAGGCGCTTACTCAAACTGGGCCGTCAAGGATCCAGACGCCCCTCACGACGAGTCGTTCATGACCTGGCGGGCGGGAGAATTTCACGGCCTGATGGCTTTACTGGGGAGAGGGGAAAGGGGCAACGAGGGATATGGAGTTTCTTGACCGGATCCATCCTGCTCGGATTTCGAGTCTGGAAGCATGGATGAGACTTAAAGAGTACGATGGCCGAGCTCGGTCTGTTTTGAAGGATCTTAATGATCTAAGGTCGAAGGGCTGACCAGGGGTAGGTAAAGATGGAAAGACTGCCAGATTGTTATCTTTTAGCCCAGTACAGTCAAAGTACCGGTCCATCTGATTAGATGAAGTTCTAAGCCGTCTGAACCTTGTTCAAACAGAGCAAGTCAAATTATATTAAATATCTCGTGCCTCAGCTTAGGCGCCCAAGCGCATGAACAGCACAGCCCCATCCATCCATCACTCGTATATATCCCATCCCCTTGCACCCTTCCACCATTCTACCAAACCACCACACAAAAAAGAAAAGCAAAATGAGATTAATCCTCACCGGCGCATCCGGCTACATCGGACAGGAAATCCTCTCCCAATGTCTCGCGCACCCAGCCATAACCTCAATCATCGCTCTCTCGCGCCGCGACCTCGGTGTTAAGAACGATAAACTCCGCGTGCATCTAATGAAAGATGACGATTTCCTTAACTACTCTGACCCCGCGTTAATCAACGAGCTGAAAGGCGCAAATGCTTGTCTTTGGGCTCTGGGGTTGAGACCCTCGCAGGCGACGAACGAGCAGCAGAATCGCCGCGTTTCTTTGGATTATCCTGCGGCGGCGGCGACGGCGTTTCAGCAGGCGTTTACGGCGGGTTCAGAGTCAGACTCTGTGCAGTCGCAGTCGCGGTCGCGGTTCCGGTTTGTTTATATCAGCGGAGCTGGTGTTGAGCGTGACCAGAATCGATCGCTTTGGTTTTCGGGGTCTTTCAGGCGTCTTCGAGTATGTAATTTGCCTGCCCTTCCAATTTAGTCGGGTATTTTGTTTTCGTTATTTGCTAATAATCCAACAGGGCGAAACGGAGAATATCCTGCTCAAACACAAAGAAGCCAATCCTGATCTCTTCGAGATATATATCTTGCGCCCTGGGCTGGTGCCCTCTACGCGGGGGACTCTCAAGGATCGACTATGGGGCCTTGTGCCCTCTGTTCGTATGGACTTTCTAGCAAAGGCGATGATTGATATTGCGTTGAATGGTCATACGGATGATACGATTCTCAATCAGGATATTAAAGAGTGGGGGCAGTAAGACTCATAAGGAGCCGAAATGTCATGTAATGGGCTGTTTATATCATGTTGAGGGACTTCATTTGATTTTTGGAGGGTTTCTTTCCAATTTGGACCCTTTCTATATGTAACGCCATGGATTCTACAGAGTAATACGGAGGTGTGACACTAAAGTACACGCTAGCGAAACAGCTTTACAGTAAATTACCATGGCAACCAGTTATTCTGACATCTGTTGATCTATCCGATCCCATATTATCTACACCGCTGCTTGACGATTTCTCTTGATTTCTCCATATATCTATCTACTTGCCAGCCCGCCTCCATACCTTATACCGACTACCTACCTTCATACATCGATATCATCACGATGCCTGTTGCCTTTCATCCTCTAGAAACTCGAGTTCAAATCCTTTCACTATGGGCCATAGGGATAAAACCACCCGATATTGCTCGCTATCTTAACATCCCCGCGCACACTATATCGGATATGATAAGAAAGGCGCAAAGTCGTGGTTTTGACCCTAGAGTTGACCCTAGGATTCGAAAAGAGTATATAGAGGATGGTAAGCGCTCTGGTCGTCCTACTAAAGGGACTACTGAGGCTGCTGAAACCACTGAAGCTGATGAAGCTGCTACAACTGCTGAAATTACCGAAACTACTGAACAAAGTGATTTGGTTTCTGTCAGAGAAGACACAAGAACTGAGCATGAGAACCTTGAAGCTGGCATTTCTCATTCTCCTACGGAGAATCTTTAGCGCAGGTAAGAAAGAAGGCCCACCAGATAAGCTTCTCTTTATTAATCTCAGCCTCGCACAGCTCCTCGTACATACTGGATTTACCCTCTACGCCCCGCGAAGCGAAGAGTAGAGCAGGAGGGAAATCTACCGTGCAGAGTCTGAGGGCTATCATGTTTGGTGGGTGGAGATGGCCAGGGAAGATGTGGATATTTACTTCATTACAGGCATTCGAGACGGGGAAGACGCAGGAATCAAGTGCGAGCATATTGGCTAGAAGATATACAGGGCGTTGAATCGGTTGGACAACAGGGCAAATGGAACCGGAACGTATCAAAAACTCCAAGGAAAGGAACTAGGTACTAAAGATCGCCTTAAACAAACACATACTCCTCAACCGTCTGTGTAATAGCCGTATCAACGCCATGCATGGTATCATCGAATCGACAGTCACTACCAGGACAGACTCCAAGTGCACACCGGTGCCCCGAGATGCAGTTGATGTCTCGACAGGCAAGACCGGTATAACAGGGACTTGATCTCGCAATATACATCAAGTCAATCAGGGTCTGAGAGCCGAGAGGAGTAGGCCCATGCTCATGCGTGCAGCCGCTATAGGGACACCAATCCAGGATATGGAAACGGTTGCACAATTTCTGGCTTTTCAGTGATTTGATAGTTTCTTTGGGGGAGATTCGAAGAGGGCGGTCGACCCTCTCGCCCTGGGCGTTTACACAGACTGACAGTGTTGGTTTCACTAGGCCCTGTCCTGGTGTTCTTGTAGTTGGTACTTGGACTTGTTGGAGAAGAGGCAGCGGTGCTGGTGTTTTTGCTGCTGATGCATAGTTCGGGGTCGGGGTCGGGGTTGTAGAGGGCGTTGTCGTCGGGCCGAAGGAAGCTTTTGACGGCTTCAATTTATCTGTCATGAAAATGTTTTGAAACGAGGTGATACTGAACGAGATGGATAGGTCTTTCATTGCGCGTGCGAAGGGGGGTCCTTCGACAAGCGAGATGGGTTTGACGCCCTGCCGTGGACGAAGGACAGGGGCGTAGCCATCGTCCGCCGAAGCACAGAAAATAATCCGCCAACAGTGGATGTCGTTGATGTCTTTTTCGAAGAGATCTATATAAACTGATTAGACTATTAAATCATCTTTGGTAATGGTAAAAGAGCCGACTTACCTCGGAGCTTAGCATCACAGCACTCCTTTCCGTGTCCAACATCAACAAAGTCGCATAGAGTGTCCGACTTATTGAAAGCCTGAATAAATCCACTTAAGTCTTGACTGGCGTGGAGGACGTTGGCGGCTCGATATGCTTTCGTCAGTCCTTCCACGTTCGCGTATACCCGGATCTTATAGCAGGTATTCGGGGGCACGTCGGGGTCGCTCATCTGAACATGGGCCTTGACAGCCTCAATCAGGGCCCTACCAGCTCTTTCGCCCCCCTTCTCCCCATCTCGGACAAGGGTTGGTAGGAACTAGACGTTGTTAGACCCGGATGAGTGTAAGACGGCCGTATACGGGAAGGCGACCTACATTCATACCATCCCCGTCGACTAACACGGAGACAAAACTTAGCTTTCCCTAGGATCGGTGTTAGAAGAGGTTTCTTGTGTCTCAGATGGGAGGAGAGAGGAACCTGATCGCGCCGCATACGGTCCAGCTCATTCTTATACTTCCTGCTTTCATCCCGGAAGGATGCAACAAGGCGCTCCTGATTATCGACTTCGTCTTCCCTAGTGCTGAGCCTGCTTAGAAGCTCATCGGTGTTCTCGAAGAGGTCCTAGACCATGATTATATGAGTTAGCTGGGTAACATGGTAGTACTACCAGGCGGTTGACTAACCGCAATAAGTTTGTCTTTTCTGTCCTCAGCCATACATAAATTGTCGTACCGATGTCTGAGATCTCGAATTTCAAACTTCATTGTGCTGGATGGAGCAGAAGCATGAAGGGAAACCTGTGAACAACCGAGGCGATGGGACGCGTTCACTGCTTGAAAAGACAGTTATTCTAAAGAAGAGGAGGGGAAGTGGGATTTCCTTACGCATATTACCAAAACATGCCAGGCTGCCGTGGGTATGAAGGCGCCAAAGTCAGCCTTGCCGCCTATCGTGCTGTGGACCGCTAGCTGTGCCACAGAATGATGGGATGCTCTCACCCACTCATTAGCAGGTAACCTCGCTGAACGGTTCGCAGTATAAAAAGTAAAACAGGTACTGCTGTGCTCAAATAGTAGTTCAAGTATTGCGTTTCCCGATGCTGGGTGGCCCAGAAATCATAGGACACCGTCATCGCTTTAGAATAGAGGAGGGGGGATAGACATGTACTTAAGCGCCGTGCTTCACGACCTTATAAACCACGCAGCCTTGAATGGTCATGACTTACTGTAAAGCTGTTTCATCGTTTTGCTAGCGTGTACTTTAGTGTCACACCTCCGTATTAGCATCCAACACATCCATCTCTTTGCAATCTTTTGGCTGGTCATGAAGAGCTGGAAAACAAGCGGGGGAATCATGAATCAAGTCTCTTTCAGCGCAACTAGCAAACCCCGAACAATCCGAGATACCATAACAAACACGAGCAAGCCAAAGACATTTACCTAATCATACCGCACCACCAGCATCCCAATAGAGACGTCCAGTTTGCACAGCCTCCCCGATAATGAGCCTTTTGCGGGTACGGGCACAAAATTTGGTCCATGGTCCCATTATTTGGCAGCTGAACAGTAACCAGGCTGGCACCAGGCACTGTTCCATTCTCGACCCACGACCGCAGCTGGTCGAACATGTGGATGGGCTGGCCACCTGCGCCGCCCAGGCAGTGCTGGAGACCCGGCACGCGATAGTACCGATAGAAGTCAGCCACGTTGTTTAGTACGCTTGACACTTCCCGGTAGTAGTGCAGTGTGCTCTCGGGTGTGATTGATTGGTCTGTCTTTGGGTATGTTAGCATGTACTAGAATCATCAGGGGCGTTGGGGATCTAAAGCACATACAAGGCCATGGAATGTCATCATCTTCCCACCAGCTTTCTGGAACTCGGAAATTCGAGGCTCGGTGTCTGTCACTACCGCGAGCTCCTTTTTCAAGACGAGGTAGAGTTTATCATATTGCGCGTGGGTGAGGGTCGTGACATTAGCGGGGAGGTCTTTCAAAACAAACCCTTTCCACCAGGAAATCAACGATTCTCGCTCGGTAGGAATGCAAATCCCATTTTCCGTGCAGTTCAAGGCAGCAAGCGTTGACAGATCTGTTCCGACCTCGTACCCATACCACATGAAGTCTCCATCAGAATGGGTAGGCCCTCGAAAGAGAGCTTTGGCAACGTCAACAGCTGCAGCACTGATTGATGTATTTAAGCCAGTTTCCGCACAGGTAAAGACTGTGCCGAGATGATCCTCCAGGTCGAACACGTCCTTGCATGTATCCGGGTCTGAGATAAGTCCATCCTCAACCCCGTCCAGGCCATCACACTCTTTGATTGCAAGTGCTGTTAGTTGCTGTATCTCACACTTCGGAGGATACTGTTTTGTTGAATCCATGTAGAAGGCAGGCCATGTTGACGACATCGTTGTTTCAGCCTAATACAACGCCGGCGCTGCTGCTAGGATCCCGTCATAGGCGTCTGGATACTGCTGGGCCAGGATACCCCCCGATACCCCCCTGCCTGCCACCATTAGAACAGCCGTTCCAGTACTAGTAGAGCGGTTCGTGGCCGTAATAGGCTTGGATTACCTGCTTCGCGATGACTGCCTATAATCGTAAGTAAACGTCCTCAACAAGATACAAAATCTGGGCGACTCACTAAATCATTCAACGAGGTCTGTCCAAAATCATCAAGCGCCACGAAGTTCGGATTCCCTGGACTGGTAAGACCCCAAGTCAAAGGACTTTGCGCGTCACCGAGATCAGCATCGGTAGTGGCAGTGGCGTATCTGTCATGGACAGCAACAGCCATACCCGCATAAGAAAGCATAAATTGGCCCCCCACCCAACCTGCGCCGCCGACTGACTGGAGTCTCCCATTCCAGTGCGTTCGTGGGAGCCAGACCTCCGCATTGGTTATGTCATTCTGGCCTGAACGTGTGTAAGTCACGGTGACATTGCGAAAGTCCGCGTTTATAACGTCGACGGACGGCTGAAAGTAGCGGGAAACTGCCGGGACAGTAAGAGGGAAAGCGTAGTCCGTCACAAGGTCTGCGTTAACTGAGTTAGTTTCTCTCCCAAGCAGGGATAGCGTCGAGAATGTAGGTGGTGCGAAAGCTTGCACGGGTAAGAATAGGGCCATGGCGAGGAGAATGGTAATGCTTGGGAATATATCACGGTAAGGAAGCTCATAATCTTTTATAGTCAACCTGAAAGTTCCAACAGGGGAGGCCGTGATACACCACATCCAAATAAGCGGTACCTGTCTTATTGTACTGAGATCTCAACTTTATCGTATACGGAACGTCAATGTTCGAGCGTTTGATGAAGCCGGTTACCTGGATTATAATGTGTGGCGGAGTAGCAACAGTAATCCGCTCCCCAATAGTGGTGGTGGCGATCTTTGAGTGGCTCCAAGAGAAGTCCGTCTTCCAAGGTTGACTGTGAGTCCAGCCGTAAACGTGAATGGGCTTGTCTCGGCCATGGACTTGGTCAAGTTCACCTCCAGATGTCCAGGGTCGCAGCTTCCCTTCAGTCCCTGTATTACCTAAAATTACGGAGTAGGAAGGAGCGACCCTTGAGCATCACGTATGGTTCAATAGGCAACTACAAGCGGATCGTTCCTTAAAACTGTGTCTACACGTCAAGGAAGGTACGGCCCTGGGTCGTGCCTTCCCTCCTTCTAAATTCTAGAGCTACGGAATAGGAAGGAACCACCCTTGTCCATTATCAAGCGGGCCAAAAAAGGTAACTACCTCGTTTACGTTCTCCGGGGCGGTCGTTCCTTACCTGAAGGTGTGTCCGCACGTTTAGGAAAGAGCGACTTTTGACGTACAGCAAAAAAGGCAACTACCTAAGTTCTGGCCGCCGGCACGATCGTTCCTTCCTTGAGACTATATTTGCACATCCCGAAGGAAGGTACGACCCTGGGTGGTGGTTTCCCTTCCTGTCAGTCTAGGGTTATGGATTAGGAAGGAGCGAATGGGTGCCCGTCGGGTGCTCCTTCCCTGTATACAAACTCTCTATACGAGAACGGTGCGATTTCCATCATTCCTTGAATCAATCTTTATTACCGACAGAACCTGGAGACCTTGTGAGCCAGTACGCACGAGCCTTCCAACTCTAGCACATCTGCAACGATAGTCAGGTCATACCCTGGGTAGAGACTTTATGCAGTCAGCACGCATTGTCAGACTGGTAATTACTTGGGGTAGATCTTGTCACACAGGTTGAGACCACTAGGGGCCAGGAGCTTCTTATCCCGGATTTTCTCACATGCTCATCGTCGCTATTTTTGTTGGCGTGCAGGAAGATGCTAGGGTGTCAAAAGTACCCCTCGAAATTGGCAACAGATCTATTTCACAGCTTTCGAACACTTTCATTAAGCCTATATTTGTCCGAGTAAAAGAACGCACTGGTACTTGGTGAACGTCGGGATAAATAGCTCCAAGGGCTTTGAGACTATTAGGTACATAGCTCCCTGCACGGTTTTCACACAATCGATATTACTCCCGTTGAGTCTCTCTAAGCAGGTCTCCAAACCCATGCTTTTGTCTTCCGTGAACGACATATAATGGCTAACCTTGGACTACAACTCATGTGAATTAGTTTCCAGGCTTTTCTCATGTCCGTTTCTAGCATCTCGCCCGTTGCGTCTCGGAACGTGTTAGGAACGTCTGCTTGAGCTGAGCGGCCGATCTTCGGGACAAAGTAGTCTTCTTTTTCTTTTTCTTCTTCTTCTTTTCCATCGTCGACGAGAAAGCTGTTTTGTTTTTGACAACGCAGCTATAGTATCGGAGGTTGTGTTGGTATATTCCCTGGTCCTCTCGATCATGCAGAGCTGTAAACCCTCAACGAATGAGATCAGATGGATTAAATCCCAGTCTAAACTATCAGGAATATTGCCTGAGATCCTTCATGACTCTCCCGATTCATCTCACAGTGTATACCACATCATCAACCCACCATAGATCTAGTGCAAGCTCACTCCGTGTATCCTTGTTAACATTCATTCACCCCGTTTCTTTCAAGAAATGGGTCAATATCTTATACAACTGTTGAGACAGAGACAGAGTTTGCTTGTGAGAATCCAGCTGTCAAATTACTGCCCTCCTTCAGGAATACCATTAACGTGTCACCTGGTTCTTTGTATACTGAGACCCATTCGAGCACAGAGGGCAAATCTTCTGCTACAGGGTGTATGGCGTTAATGCGCAATGGGAAGGTTGGATGCGTTAATGGGCATTAGACCAATGGGTTCAATAAAGCCATCATAAGGCCAACGTCGTTAGATCAAGCTGGGCATCGAAATACTCAGGAGGTTGTCTGATGTGGTGTAACCATGACAAGAAGGTTGTTGAGATGCTGCGGATATATTTTCTGACTAGGCTTTGGCTCTCAACCCACATGTTGACAAGTCACTGCAAGCTGAATCGGGCAGGTAGAGGGGAGTGCAGGTTTATGTAGTCAGGCTGGAAAACTGGCAACCACCTAATAGCAAGGCGTGAGACTGTGAGTAAACCCGACTTTCGAAGTCTCAATCATTTAATTAATATCAACTAGTCTAATCTCAAGATTGCGGGTTATGGTATCCCTCAACACCCACCATAACCCATCCCCATCCCCATCCCCTCCCAACCCACTCGTCACCGTCGCCCCCGCAGACCCCAACTCCCTCTGATTATGCCCAATATTAAACCCCTCCATAGGAAACCGTCTCGGCATACCGATAGACGGCGAGATACAAATCGGCAACATATTAACCTCATCCGCAGACCCAGCCCCAGTCCCAGTCCCAGTCCCAGTCCCAGTCCCACCCACCAAAGTCATCTCATCGTGCCACTGCGAATCAGGAAGCGAAAGCTGATGTCTAAACCCGCGCTTCTTCTCGGCCTGCCATGATGTACTAACATAAGCGTCCTTGTGATTCTTCATCTTCAATTTCTGAATCTCCTCCCCATCGGAGAGCGGATAGCTCTGTGAGCGCGTCCGACTTCGACCTTGCGTGGTCATATACAGGCTTGCGCGTTTGAGGACCCGTCGGAAGAAGGGGTAGACTATTGGCGCGTTGCCGATTATTACGGCGACGAAGGTCTCGCGGCAGGCCCAGTTGCCGGCTTGTTGGGCGCCGTTTGCGCCGGCCTTTTTTGTCGAGTTAGCTAGCTAGCTGCGTGGTTTCATTGGGGATAGGAGAAAGGGGGAAGGGGAGCTTACCGTGACGATCAAGACACATCGCAGGATTCCTGCAGCCATGACGGAGATTCCACCGGAGAAGAGAACGAGGAGTTCGAGTTTCTCGCGGAGGGGGAGGCGTGCTTTAAAAAGGATCTATGTATGTATGACCAGTCAGTTACCTAGTTCCCTACCCGTCTCCATCCAAAATCAAGAGGTCGGTTAGGTTAGGTTAGGCTAGGGCAGGCATACCGGCGTAGGAATCGAAATAAGATAAACATCCGTCGCAACATTCAACATAACCGTCACATAAACATCAATCTTCGACACGGCAGGCTGACAATAATTCCCCGGATCGGGATATATCTGCCAGTTCTTCTGCATGGGGTGGCAGCCAAAGAGAATCGAGCAGATAACAGCGACATACGTAGCCCCGATGAGAACGTATGCGATCTGGATGCGGATTCTCATGTTGACTAGGCCGGCCCTGTTCACCTCATTAGTACGGAGTACACCCATCTATGTTATTGTCGTTGGAAGAGGTAGGTAGTTAGTAGGGAGGGGACATACGTAAGCCTCGAATAAAAAACAGCCATACACCCCTTCAACAACCACAACAACGTCGTATACAGCGACCACCCAAGAACCTGCGTCTTGGAGCCTCCAACCCGTAACGCATATTCCTGCGACGCAGGGTCTAATGCGCTACGCTGAGCGTCTGTCATGGAGTTATTCGCCATCCCCATCCACCACGCGCCGACGCAGTATGCCGCGCCTGTTTCGAGGCCGTAGACCACCTGAGCGAGCCATGTTAGCATAATGCTCAAGAGAAAAAAAGAGAAGGTAGTAAGTAGTACCCCAGCTAACGGCATAAGATAGTCATCGAGCTGGAAGTTCCTCGGGCCGGCTATTGTCCATCTTGCGACGACGCGGACGACGATGGTTACGATGGCGAGGGCGAGGAGGGCGAATGCTTCGGTTGCGAATTGGCTCATTGCGTCGATCGATGCGATGGAAATAATACATGGGGATGTCCAGATCAAGGGTTGAACAAGGTCTACATATATTCAGCTTCCGCACTGGGTGGATGTACACACCGAGACCAAAAGTTATGTATCTAAAGTTTTCTGCAGCATCACTTTCCATATCATAGATTTTCATCAGGTTGCCTATCTGGGCAGGACCTAATCAACAACCGTTGTAAGATCCATAAAACCGGGTCTGAGGGGATCGTCGGTGGATATATTGACTGACAGGTCCACGCCCCATACTTTTTCCGGACTATGTGAATCATAAAATAATACGTCGAGATTAGTTGAAGTTAACTGCTGGAACTCTTGTCAATGGCCATTCAAGAATTTCCATTCCTGGAATTGCTGTCAATTCCAGGTCAAAATTGACTGTTCCGAGTATTTTCCAAACTCTCCAGTATTATGGCGTCTCTACTCGGGGCACTGCGCTGGACACTTATGAAGGTATCAAACCCATAACAGCGTTGCGCACTTGAGCTAACAAGTTGTTGGCAGGAGTAGAGACGTATTTGGTGCTAAACTAGCAGTAAATATAGATTTGGATATCTGGCACCGCTGGAGAGACACATGTGGGGTAAGCGGGGGATTCGCGATACGCCTACAAAGCTTAGGAAGCTTTCATCCAGTCAAAGAGTTGGATTGTTAGATGTCTACGCCACACTAGCTATGTTTGGCGACTGGCAGCTGGCGAAATTCGAGAGGGAATGCTGCGAGGCTGTTCCTGCGCCCCGTGCTCAATTGAATCTCAGGAGCCAGCCGTTGTACCCGGGTACTCCCCTTTATCGCTGCGGAGATTGGCTCAGAGACGTTCAGAAGTCGCTTTCGTTAGTTTTGCTTCATGTATACGAGTTCATCAAGGGGGTGGGAGGTAGCTTACGACATCCTTGTCGAAGTCTCTAGCAAGCACGGTTGAGATTCTTGTTTTTAGTTTTTCTATTCATTTTCAGTTGCGCATTGAATGTTGGGCATGTCAGTAAAACATTGACGTGTAGAGAATTCGCATCATGAGGTATTCCACTGGATACTCAGCGAAGATATCCGGGACGAGCTCAAGCCACTCGGGTTTTCCCTGGCAGTAGACCGTCGAATTGCAATAGTCCCAGTACTCGGGATACCACCCAGCCAAATCCCAGTCAATTAGTGTTATCTGATAATCCGGACTCCCATCTTCACACACTCCTTTCTGTTCAACCATCACGTTCTTCGGCTGGAGATCCGCATGGGTGAAGACAGCTTCGTGTCCCCTGAGTGTACGTTGGATCGGTTCACGAAGCAGGCGGACATAATGCGGCGACTCCCTTTGCCCTAGGCATTTTAGGAGGCCTTGGTTCAATTGTTCCTCGTTGTCGAAGGGACCAGATATGCTCGGGTCGTGGGCAGGGGTAGAGAGAATGCCCTCGTAGTAAGGCGTGCGGTTCAGGCTCCCAAAATACCCTTGGGAAGGGATACGCCGCAGGTCATCGAGTGCCTTTCTGATGCGTTTGCTGACCGTCTTCATCTGGTCTTCCGAAAGAGACGGCGTTAACTTCTGCAAATCGGTACCGGGGACAAGATCCATGATGATGTATCGTTTCTGAATCTCCGGATCGACAAAATGATGATGGACTTTTGGAACAGGGACCTTGCTGTTAGCAGCCACAAACATCACTTTTCGGCTTCTAGCGGCGCGATGGAGATGCCCACTTTGACGGCGAAGCGCTCTCTTACTCGGACGACCTTGACGGATCTGCAGGGGTCGCTGAGGATATCGGTTGACGCTTCAATCTCAGCAATGCTCGGGAGCACAATTCTCTCGTCGGCCATTTTGTCAGTGGATGGAGATGTTGTCGACCGAGGCTTAGATACGCGAGGGTCGCGCTTCTGTCAACAAGCACGCAAACTGTGCAAACAAGTCAGACTAACCAGATCGGGGCAGGTCTAAGAGGATCGTCGGTGGATATTCTTGAATTATTGACAGGCGTTGCACTAACAGCGAAGCAGCTAGCAGCCTAGCAGATTTTGTTATACGAATCACAACGTAATACGTCGAGATTGACCAGGGTCCAGTTGAAGGCGTCCAGTGCCCAGCGCTCGGATCTATATCACAGATCTACAAGACAGCTCACACGACGATTCGACTCGACGAACGCTGCAGGTCGAATCCGGGAATTGGAGTTACACGAACCAGTCTAGCCAGTCGACCATGAAACGCCGGTGCAATAGAGATTGGAGAGGAGCCTGCAGTGGAGCATCCAACCGTACTACCATACTACGCCTCCTTCTGCGATAGCCTGAGCAAATTACGGTCCACTGGCTTGAACTTTCTTGCTCGACGACGGCAGGTGAATCGCGAACCTCCAGAGTCTAAATACCGTACTTCTGCCCAGGTGAGTCCGGGGTTCCCTGCTCATCCATCGCATTCGCCATGGAATCTCTCGACCTCGTCATAATCGGAGCCGGTATGATCCATCCACCCATCCATCTCACAAACCTAATTCCCCAGGCTGGAGCGGTCTCGCCGCTCTGAAAACATACAGACAAGTGCACCCCTCCTCATCGACATGTCTCCTCGAAAGCGCCTCGTCCGTCGGCGGCGTCTGGGCCCAGCACCGGCTCTGGGACGGCCTCAAGTCGAACAACATGCGCGGCACATACGAGTACTCGGATTTTCCCATGGACGATTCGTTCGGTGTGAGCCACGGCGAGCATATCCCCGGCCACGTCGTACAGCGCTATCTCGAACGCTACGCTGAGCATTTCGACCTGACGTCTTCCATCCGTCTCAATGCGGCAGTTATCGCTGTCTCCCAGAATCCGGACTCGACGTGGACGATCACTTACACCAGGCAGGACAATCCAATCCAACTCCACGCCGCCAAACTTATTCTCGCCACTGGGATCACCTCACAGCCCTACCTCCCCTCCATCCCGGGCCAGGAAACATTCGCCCGCCCGCTCTTCCACAGCAGCGAGATACCAAAGTACCACTCCACCCTCCGCACCCCCAACAACCGCATTGCCGTGCTGGGTGCCACAAAGTCCGCCTGGGACGCCGTCTACACAGCCGCAACAGCCGGCGCAGCAGTCGACTGGGTCATCCGCTCAAACGGCCACGGACCCTGCTGGATGGCCCCGCCCTACGTGACCCCGTTGCACAGGTGGCTAGAGAAGCTCGTCACAACGCGACTGCTAACCTGGTTCAGCCCGTGCATCTGGGCGGGCGCGGACCCCGTCGCAGACGGCGGGTTAACCATCCGGTCTTTCCTCCATGGGACATGGCTCGGGCGGAAGATCACCGATGCGTTCTGGGCCATCTTGCGGAACGACGTGGTCGGGCTGAATCGCTTCAATTCGCATCCCGAGCTGAAGAAGCTCGAGCCGTGGATCTCGCCGTTTTGGGTTGCCAGCGGGCTGAGTATCTTGAACTATCCGACGGATTTCTTTGACCTTGTTACCGCGGGGAAGGTTCGCGTGCATGTTGACTCCCTTGTCTCTCTGACTGAGAGTACCATCCACCTCTCCTCCGGTCCCCTCACCGATATAGACGCCCTCGTCGTCGCATCGGGTTGGTCCCCAGCACCATCATCAATCACCTTCACGCCGCCCACCCTCCTCTCAGACCTCGGCTTCCCAACAGCCCCAGACCCCCTCCCAACGCCGCTAGCAACCGCGGCCAATACCGAAATCCTCAAGCGCTTCCCCCGTCTCGCAACGCAACCAATCCACGCCTCTCCAGAACCCTACAAACCGCTCGCAGCCGACGCACAGACAGAATCCCAATCACTGCATCCCTACCGGCTCACGAGATTCATGGTCCCGGCGTCGCCTCTCGCCGCGGGGCGCAGTATCGCGTTGATGGGCGTCGCGATGACAATTAACACGCCGCTGTTGGCGCAGACGCAGGCGCTTTGGATTACGGCGTTTTTCGGAGGGAGGCTTGATTTGGGGGATGTGACGAGGGAGAGATGTCCCGTGGGGTTGAGGAGGTGGGTTGAGAAGTATATCCAGCGTCAGACTACACCTCCGAAATCAGAGGAGTCTTCTGAGGGTTCATCTACGGATAGTGATGGTGACAAGGCTACTGCAGCAGACACTCTCTGGGAAACAGCGCTGCATACGCAATTCGGTGTCCATCGGTGCCCGGGTGGGTTGGGCCGCCGGAATCCGGATTTCGTCTTCGATGCCATTCCATATGTAGATCTGCTGCTGAAGGATCTGGGGGTGAGGGCGGATCGGAAGAGAGGGAGGGGGTGGAGGCAGTGGGTTGAGCCGTTTGGGATGGAGGATTATGTGGGTGTTGTTGAGGAGTGGATGGAGGGGCAGGGGCTGCGACGTGAGGCGAAGAAGACGGTTTAACTGCTTGATCTATCTCAATAGTAGTCGGTGGCTGAACACCTACAGATATGAGGAAGCTATCTATCATGTCCAAATCCAAATCCAAATCTAGTTGAGTCGATATTTTTTGTAGCCTATCACTATCACCACCCCAGCCAGTCCTTGTCTCGATATCAGAACAACCACTCCACCCCATCCCAAGCTTAGAAACCCATCCATCCAACTCAAGAGACTAATACTCAAACCTCTCAAAAACCGCAACCCCATCCTCCTCGGCACTGGCCTCATCCCCCTCAACAATGCCCCTCGCCCTCCCATTCCACCTCACATGACCCCCCCTCCCATCCACCGCAACCACATCCGTCGCAACACTAATCGCCGCGCCCGGAATCCCAACCTCGAAGCCACTAACAAGACCCCCCTCCGTCTGTTCTGTGCTAGGGCGGATAGTAACCGAGCGCGGCTCGCAGCCTGCTGAAACGGATGCGCCGTCGCGGGCTAGGAAGGCCGAGACGATTTCTTCGCCGAGATGAGGATGAGGATCTGGTCCGGATCCGGATCCGGACTGCTGGAGGAGAGGCGTGTAGGAGAGCCAGAGGAGGGAGTAGAGGCCGAGATGGGCGCGGCCCCGGGTTAGGGATTTTGTCGTCTCGGTGAAGGGGCGGGAACTCCAGATCTATTATATTCATATCAGCATACTGTTTTTTGTCTTTTTTTGGGCTTTTTTTTTTTTTTTTTTTCGCCATGGCTTTCTTATATGCTTCTTATATGAATATGTAGGGAAAGATACGAAATTGGGGGGGGGGGGGGGTTACCTTATCATGAGAACCATACCCATCAAACGCCAACCGCTCCCCATTGACAGCGATATCAACGGTCGCGATTGCATCCGGCAGGATACTCACCCAGCCAAGACCCTCCTCCCTACCTAGACCCAGGGAAGTCGAGAAATTGGTTTTCGTTGAGCAGGGGGAGTGTGATTCCGAGATCTATCACCCTGTTAGCATAGCATCCCCATCCATAGCATCCCCATCCCATCCCAACATATCGCAACATATCATTCGGGGACAAGCAAAGAAGAAAGAAAAGAAAAGAGATAAAAAGAAGAATACCCTCTCAAAACTAATCCTCCCACTAACAACAACACCCTCAGGGCCAACTTCCTCGCCACTCCCCGGAATCTCCAGGGTAAGCTCATACCCCTCCTCACTCCCCATCCAGCCACCAGCGCCATGCCAAATAGCAATGCTCGAGTCGCCGGCGCCCGACATGCGCGCGTTCTCAACAGCCATGTCATGCGAGAACGAGCGGCCGTCGGGGAAGGTGACCCACAGGTGCGCCCAGAGGGCGGAGCCGTTATCTTGATCTGTGGTGTAGCTCACATTTGGAAAGGAGAGCGGGTAGCCCACGGGGCCTGCGTTTGAGAATGTAACGGCGACGGAGGCGTTGGGGTTTGCTGCGCTGATGGCGTCGAAGTGCCACCAGTCGAAGGAGGAGGCGTTTGCGTTTGCGCGGGAGAATTTCGGCGCGTCGAGGTCGGATTGGTCGAGGGAGGGGGTGAGGAAGTCGGCTGTTATGGGGCCTGGGTGGAGGGTTTGGGGGAAGTTGAAGGCGTAGTGGGCGTTTGAGGGGGCGATGAGGGTTGAGAGTGAGAGCAGCCCGGCTGAGAGGAGTGGGTTGAGCATTTTGGATACTGGCCTCTGTTGAATGGAAGGAAGATACTCGATAGTTTCTATTTCCAAAGGTTGATAGAGATAAAGCAGGTATATATAACGCCTGCAAGGCTAGTGTGGCAGAGGATGTAGTGCAGGAGGCATACATAAAACAGTGACACAAACCCAATGCTACTACAGATACATACAAGAACAGACCCGACACCAAACACCAGCGCAGCCCAACCAGTCCAATCCGGCCCTAATCCCGGACGTTCCACGTGTGGAATCAATCAATCCGCTCTTCGACACAAAAACGCCGACAAACATGCCATGAGGCCGCCATCCTTGTCTGCTGCACCATCCCGCTGCAATCTCCGCTGCCGGAGTAAAGCTCGGAGTTTTGGCGCAACGGTAGCGGTTAGTGCTCGCTAGCTTCCTCGTCGTTGTCCTCTTCCTTGACCTTCGACTCCTCACCTTTGTCACATCCTTTGACTAGTCTATGTCGCTGTAGGGTTGAGCAGTTAGCAAACGTGCATCACCAGTAAGTACTAACTGCATCACGCTTCTGGGAGACGTACCTTCAATGCATCCTTCCGCGAAAAAGACTTGTCGCAGTGGTGACATGGAAACGGCTTGACCGCTAGATGGATGCGCCTGTGCCGTTTGAGGTCGTGGTTCCGGTTGAAGCTCTGCGGGCACTGGTCACACTTGAACGGTCGGTCGTTGGTCGGCCCGGCGATTCCGTGGGAGAGGTGCGGCGGGTGCCCGCCATACATCTGCTGCATGCTGGCCACATGGCCGCTGTTGAAACCTGGGAGGATCCCCGACTGCAGCGGTCCTAGAATTGACATCTGCCCGCTCGGGCTGTGGACGTTCGACATCACCGGGCCCGCCATCGCCGGCAGCGAATACGACGGCCACGGCTGGCGCTGGTAGTTCAGCGGGGGCGGTGGATTTGACGCGACTCGTGGGGGGTGCTGCATGGCGAGAGGCGGCGGCCCTGGATACGTCTGGTACGCTGGCGAGCTGGACAGGTGTTGTACGGTGGCGTACGCCGGGGCAGACGACGACTTGGCCATGTACGGATCGTTCGACGGGAGCGGAGGATGATGCGCCATCGCCGGATGGGGCGGTGGTTGCGACACCTGGAACGGCGGCAGGTGGTTCATGTCGTATACGGGCGGTATCGAATCGGCGCCGGGGGTCGAGGTCGCGGGGTTGCGGTGGAGATTCGTGTGGAAAGACGGCGAAAAGGGATCTCGATTTGAATAGGACGAGCCGAGTCCGGGGGTCCACGGGGGCTGGCGGCCGGAACTATATGAGCCCTGGGCCCAGTAGGCCGAGTCGGGCGAGGCCGAGACGGGGACGGGGACGGTGGCGCCTGTCGGGGCGGTGGTGACATCCAAAGGGACAGTTGGATACTGGGTGGAGGCGATCGGATTCGGAGGCGGCAGATGGTGCAGGTGCGACGGGGAATACTTCAAGGGGGCATTAAAGGGCGGCACCGGCAGACCCCCCAAGTTGGGCAGCGGCGGGGCTGCAGGACGACGCGCATTCAAAGGTTGCGGGGGAGGCGCCTCAAAGGCGGTCCCCATGCCCGGGGGGATGGCAAGGGTCGCCAGGTTGGCAGAGGCCGGCTGGGTCGGAAGCTGAAAGGCGAATTGAGCGGGATCAGGAGGGTCGACCAGCTGCCAGAATCTATTCCCAGGGAGGGCGCCAGTCTGGTCAGGGACAGGAGGATCCAGGGCGAGACGCAGTGGGATCGCAGGGCGCGATCTCGAGATAGGCGATCGCCGGGAGAAAAGCAGAAATAATACAGAGCATACCCCACCGGGTTATAAGCTGAAGAATCAGGACAAAGACATGCCTGTCAGTCTGGAAGAGCGACTGGGAAGAGGCACAGGTGACAGGAAAATGGAGAGAAGAGGAAAGAACGAGAGAGAGGAGGGAATGGAGCGGTCAGATACGAGATGACAGTCAGATTCAGAGTAATATAAAGATAGAATCGAGTCAAAGTCTCTGAAGGTCTGGCCAACGCGGGGGTGAAAAATAGGAAGAAAAGGAGGAAAGGAGCAAAAGAAGGAAAAAGAAACGAGGAGCTAGTCACGATAGTCCATCACCACCATCAAAGTCGTCTTCAACGCTCTCCAGGACCAGGACCAGGACTTATCACGACTCTTCAAGATCACCGCAACGTGGTTGACAGGGTAGAGTCCCACCGTTCCTTACACAACTTGCCAGAGTCTAGTCCTAGTCTACTACTCCTACTCGGGATCATCACAGACCAGTCAAGAAGACGATCAATCATCAGACAACCAGGCTTGGCATTCGTATTTAGTTGTTCGCTGGGAAGAACAAAGGCACAGAAAGCGAGAGGATGAGAGTGAGAGTGAGAGAGTGAGAGCAGAAGAGACTGGGAGCAGAAGGTCTCAGGTCACCCGCTGGGGCCGTAGCCAATCACACCGTGTCCTAACTCCCATCGGGCTAGCAGATCTGGTTCTCTTCCTGATTGGTTTTCCTGCAGATTCAAATCGCACCTGAGAGTCTGACTGTCTGAGACTCAAGCCAAGACGAAGACTCAAGAGTTACGAAGACTCTCAGTCGCCTAGGTGAGTCTCATTTCTCCAAGAAAGAAATCCAAACTGTCGGTACCCCGTCCCAGTGGGTCAACGCCACCAGCCAGCTGCTACAATGTCTTATCCATGGATTCAGCACGCGAAATCGAACCAGTCAGACTCCAAGACGCTTAAATTTGCTGTCTCTCATCCCCTAACTAAAAGAAAAAAATAATAACTGAGGTGTCTGACACCTGAGACTAAAGCTGACAAGTCCATTTCAAATCCTGACCAAACTGTATCTATCCATTCCCCATCAGCCAGCCATCGTCTTCAATTCCGATCAGCATATGGATCCCACGGTCTAGACTCTGCTCGGAATGAGCGACGAGAGTCTGGGCTGTCGCAGAGAATAAGCTGCAAAGGCGCCCGTGGCTCCTGTCGTGGCTGTACTTTATTCAACTCTATTCAACATTGGCTCGACCTGATTATCCCTGCTTTAGCCTTTCCGGAGTAATTATTAGACTTCAATTGACTTTTCTTCCCATTCCCAAAAAATCAAGAGAACCTGAAATTGTCAGTGTGAAACTACAGTTGTGTTGGAGATGAACGCATCATGTAACCGAATGCCGAAATGACATCAACCGCGGGGTCCGGCTAAATGTTCTCTCTCTCTCGCTTTCTCCCTCTTCTTCTCCTCTCTACCCAGACTCAAGCAACTACAAGATCCTCCCAGCGTCTCTTACTACATTTCAATCCCAGTTCACGCAGTTCAAAGCTCAATTCATTCCTCTCTTGCAAATATGGCTGGTGTTAGTAAGGCTTGTTGTTCGTATGTCCTTTCCAGTCCCTTATCAATCTTGGTCTGGGCCTGAACAGCGTGGTAACAATGATTGGATAGTATCCCCCCCATCATCGCAAAGGGCTACCAGCCTAAGGGCGAATACAAGATTATCAATGGTTTGAAGACTTGTGCGTTCTCCAATTCCAACTCCAGCTCTCCATCTGACAAGAAGACAGATGTCACTGGTCCGGAATCCGCTACGAAGGCTATTCTTGTTATCTACGGTATGGCCCAACCCCTTCTAGCAAGCATACTACGATAAGAAGACTAACAAAGCAGACATCTTCGGCTTCTTCCCTCAAACCCTCCAAGGCGCCGACATCCTCTCAACCTCCTCCACCCAGAAATACAAAGTCTTCATGCCCGATTTCTTCGAGGGCTCTCCAGCAGACATCTCCTGGTTCCCCCCGCAAACCGAAGACCACAAAGCCAAGCTCGGACACTTCTTCCAAACAAAAGCCGCCCCGCCAAACACCCTCTCCAAGATCCCGGGGGTCGTCAACGAGGCAAACAAACTCGCTTCAGGTGGGAAATTCGACTGGAGTATCCTGGGATACTGCTGGGGCGGGAAGATTACCGTCCTTTCATCGGGCGCGGATAATAAGACGTTCAAGGCTGCGGTGCAGTGTCACCCCGCCATGCTTGATCCAAATGATGCCAAGGGCGTCAATGTGCCGATGGCGCTGTTGGCGAGTAAGGATGAGAAAACGGAGGATGTCAGTGCCTTTGGGGCGAATCTGAAGAGCGATCACTATGTTGAGATGTTCCCGACTCAGATCCATGGGTGGATGGCTGCGAGGTCGGATTTGGAAGATGAGAATGTCAAGAAGGAGTTTGAGAGGGGGTATCGGACTGCGCTCGACTTTTTGCAAAAGCATGCGTGATCGCATGATCGTCTAGCTGTTGATGTAGCCGATTAGGTTGAATCGATGATCCTCAATCGCTTCTATGTGGGTATATCTATGTCGTACCATGGGTAATGCCATGTCAGTCTACCCACCTGTATGTCGATCCAGCCAACCGGCTCATTTGGAACGTAGATAAGTCGATTCTGTCGACAAAACATAATATAGACGTCATGAACTCTAAGATTCCGGGGTAACCTTTCGACCCCTACCGCTGAGCCGCACGCCTGACCCGCGAACCTAGTTTTCACCTACATCATGCTTCAGCGAGGTTTGCCGAACTCAATGAGTGAAGCGACATGTCGGCCTTTTTCGGGCGTCGTCATTCTGTCGCTGAATCCCCACGTGAAGACGGCATATCAGGGCATTTCATACGCAGAAGATCATCAGAGCCGAACCTGAACACGCAGAGAAAGGAAGGCCGGCTCAAGGGGATCCGTAACTTCTTTCGTGGGCGCGTTAAACGGTCTGTGTCGGCGCAATACCGGGCTACCGATATCACGGTAAGTTCTTCTGATGTTATTGCGTGTGTTAGCTGACTTGACGAGGAACAAGCCTCGCCGTTCGAATCGCCCCCGCCGAGAGATCATGGCCGTAGCCAAACCAGCGACAGCACAGATGACGATACGGATTCGGATACCTGCGAGACGTTGGAATACCAGCTGACAAAAAGTGACATTGAGATCATATTCTCCGGGGCGCCATATTTTCTCCTGGAGAAAGGAAAGCAGGATCAATGGTATCCCCATGTCATCTTTCCATTCGACGACCATGATCCCACGATCCAAAGTTTATGGGACAGACGGACTCTTCCGTATCCGTCATACACTCTCTGCACGCTTCACGCACATCTCCCGATTCCGAGCGACTGGATGATCGAAGGCGACACCCCAGTTCAACTAGACGGCCGGAGACAAACTGGGCGGCCGAATAGAGCAAGTCTCGATTTGGGTATGTTTGAGGTTCCGAACATGCTGTCAATGAACGGCAAGGAGCCCGGTTCGGTCGGATTTCACTATTTTCTGGAGACGGCTGTAGCAGACTCGATCCGCTTCACCGGTCCGCCCAAGCCTAATGCGGAGCCCAACTTGCGGCTGTCAACTATCCCAGCTATGGAAGCGTATGAGTTAATGGAACATCACAATCAGCCTTACGCTCTTTGCGTGGACGGAACAGTGCACGACCAGAAGAAACTCTTGCTCGACGGCCCTTGCGCCTGGAAGAGAATCGGCGTACGCGATATCGAGATGAAACATCTGGTCGCCCGTTTACAGAGCTTGAAAGACCTTCGCGATGAGATCGTGAAAATAGGGTCGACAAAGACAATTCTCGATATGGAAGGGATTTCGAATCTAGCCATCGGGCTGTTCGCCAACTTTCTCTATCCACCCCCTCGATTCATAACCGTTGCCGACGAAGGTGCACACAGTCTTCAATCTCAGATCAAAGCACTAACCGCCGTATTGGCGACGCTGGGTGCCTGGTTCGATTTCAGTCTGCCCGAGTGGCGCCTGCGCATCGGACAGATTATCTGGGAAGAATCTCCGAGTGCCGATTCGATCTCTTCAACTGACAACCCGTGTGCCTGTCCTTCAATTGAGCGCAAGTGGTTCCTCATTCAGATGGTCCTCGCCGCTGAATTGCTCCTTCGTTTAGATGCAACCGTCAGAGTCGGGCTGCTACGGACATCGCACGACGTTGAAATCTCAACACGAGATATTCAGGATTTCAAGCGGCTCCGAACTGAAAAGGTCAATTGGGACATGATCGCAGTGCGCCGATTGATGGATAGTTTCAACTTCAGCTACAAGGCTAGTCAATCAGAGCAAACTGTGGGCTCCGAGTCAAAGCTGGAGAACCCCCACTTTCCCTTCATGCATCACAGAAGATCATATCCAGCGGCGCACGAATCCGCATGGGCGTGCAATTTGGCCCCGGAATATGTCGACCGACAGCTCCAAGGGCTATTTCTGTTTGCGGACAGGGTCGGTTGGCCGAGGTGTGCTGAGCTGAAAGAACATTTCCATCCTATCTGTGGAAACGGCAAGTCTCAAATGGTGAGAGACGTATATAACCAGCCAATCCAGGCTTCAATCAGCCATCCGCAGGACAAAAACACCATCTACAGCAGAAGTCCATCGTACCGACCTCTCCCATTGCGGCATATCACCAGTCCAGAGTCGATAGAATTCGGCTCGCTTACACGCACCTGGCTCTCCGGACTCGTACTTCCCGGCGAATGCATCAGCCAGTTGCTCATGGCGACCATCTTGGAAAATGATATCAACGCCATGTCCACGCTTGGGCCGATTGCGAACGTCTATGGCGGGTTTTCGTACCATGGGCAAAGTTGGTGGAGTCAAGAGTGCATTGTCGGACGAGTCATTTCGAGTCTCCCCAGTACGAATATATGCATGGGGTGGCTGAGAAGCGAGGTGTTGCCAAAAGACTGTCAAACGTTGAAACTGTTGGATAACACCTGGTTTGAAGTTAGAGTCATGGACCCTCCGCCCTGTCCAGGTGCCCCTCGCATTAAGCAGGGTAAGAAAATATCTCTGAAGTCGACACCTCTCGGGGTCGGCGACTTGACAAGCGGCGCATTCTCGTTACCTGTCGACGCCAACGACTGCGGGTCAAAAATTGAGATCAACCTCCAAGCTCTAATGTTTGATGTCAAAAGACCGCACCAGCCGCAGGACGAGAGACATCCTCTTGTCACCCAGGAGGCTACTATGATATTTTCCCTGGCTAGTCAAAAGACATCACTGAGGTCAGTTGTATTCCATCTGACGTATAATGTACGATTCATCGCGTCACACGAATGCCGGCCACCAGGCGGCTTGATATTATACTGCGCGCCCGGTGTCGCCAAAGCGAGCTCGGCCGCTTCGAGCCCGACTCGGCGAAGGCACCTACCGCGTCTACCCGGGCACCCTCTTCATCGCTCATACAAATATGAGGTGATATCGCTTGAGGCTCTGCGGGAACCGCCCCGATGGGAGAGCCATTCAGCCGCTGCAGCCTTCAAGCGGGCTCTCACATGGCGGGTTATCTTAGTGCTTGACGCACGCGGCGGCGCCGAACAAGAGACATTCGCCAGGGCGTGGTGCGCTTCAGCCGGCTACCATGCTATCATAGGTCGTGTCGGAAGAACTTGCCTAGCGTGCTGCATACGAGAAGCCCAAGCCGTTAAAATCCGGGTGGTTATCCGAGTCGGGGATGGAAGCCTTGCCCTCAAGGTCTAAAATGATTGCGGAGCAGTTAGTCAAGACTCAAAGTCAAGAGTCAAGAGTCAATAGTGAGAGTCGACACTGATCCGCCACGGAGGGATTGGCGTTTAATCCGTCAATAGTTTCACTTAGAAGTTCATCGCTGATCGAGTCATGAACTTTCTGTAGCTGCATAGCATCATCCAACGGTCGAATCCACAGCTTCCCCACATATTTGCATGACAGCCGGGACCGCGATAACTGGATGAGGCAACTGGTAAAGAAATCGAGGCTAGCCGGAGACAGTTCGAAGGCCGAAGCTGAGGGCTCGTGGATCTTATCGAAGAAACCGAATTTCCGGAAGGCAAATTCCAAGTTGAGGTTGCAACTTCCAAGGTCAGTTATAGGCTATATACGGAGTACTCCGCAATAATTGTAAGGTATGAGGGTCACCGTTACAGTATGGAGAGACGAACCAGACTAACTTGGCAGGGCGCCGGCCAGGAGACGCGTAAGATCTGGGTTTAAGTAAGCATAGAGTAGGTGGACCGCCACATGGAGACAAGCGACCGATGAAATGAAACACCCGTGTTGAGGATGAGATGGAGGAATTGCCGTTGAAGAGAAGCAGAGAAGAGAAGAAGTTCCGCCGTTGGGCTGAGAACTTGAGAAGTCGCGTCGGAATTGGCTGAAAGCGGAAACGCCTGCGAGACGAAGGATGATTGCCGACCATCAACGGAGATTATTTTCTTATTTGGGTTCTTGGATATTCTGATACTGTTCACTTATCTGATTACACTTCTAGACTACTTCTCAAGTTCTTTGGAGTACGGAGTATGGACTGCCAGGCTCTCCTACACCTGCAGACCAGATTCCTGGAATTCTACGGAGTAAGTAACCTTGGAACCTTGGAACGGTCAAGGTGACTCAAGGCTCAGAGTGATGCATTATGTAGGTGAATTGCTTTTGCAGATCGGGCAAAGTCTATCTATACCTCAAACGCAGAGTTATTTTCCTCGTAGTTGCCCGGTGCCCGAGTCAGGAGACCGATCCAACCTCGAGAGCTCCTGCATAACCCATATGGATAAATCAATGTTCTGGAACAAGCCGAAGACGGAGGTCCACGGATTGAAGTGTATGTAGACCCTGAACTTCATGACATGTCCTTCTAAGTAGCGACGGTATTTCTCCGACTCCGAGAGCCGAACTGGTGGCTCCCAATTACCAATGACAAGTCCCATGGGTACTAGATCTATAATTAGCCTGCATGAGTTGACTCCGTAGAACTTATGACAGGACAGCAGTGACTCGTCATCAAACCTGTTCATTTTCAAATTCCAGTTCATGCTCTCAGGAAAGACTCGACCTCGACCTGGCGATGGGGCAATGAGGCGAGACGATGAAGATCGCCTGGACGATCGTTCGCTTGCATTTGCGTTTGTTGCAATGGCAGGTTGGCCCCTTGCAGACACGCAGTTTGCTGGCCAAGGCCCACTGAAGATGCAGAAATTGCAGAGAACTTTGTATGATCCTTAATTAAACCCTGTCGGGTCCACCGGGATTCTGACAGCTCTTCAGAGCTTTGCGTGCAGATATGCAGTCTGAATATGCAGTATCATGCAGCTGAAAGTGAGATGCGATCGGATGCAATGAGATGCAATCGTGAGCACTCACTGACTGTACCTGATCGCAACTCAGATAGATAGAGATGGTGATTTCAAACCCCCGTAGAGTGGAGAGGCTGACGACTGCAGCTTCTCGAAGGACCACCAGAAACGAAAGGGTCTGTTTCAGCTTCACACTAGGCCAGATCGGGTGCTCTCGCCCACGCGAGGAACGACTGGCCTCTCACGAATACGATATTGGATTATTGATACCAGAAACTCACACTACTCCCCCCGCCAGTCCGAATCCAGTTGTCTGTCACAGATCTGGTACCATGGAAGCCTTTGATTTGGGCAACCAGTTTGGGGGGTTTAAGGGGTATCACAATCAAAGTCACTGCTGCTGGTTGACCATCTGCTCCGAAGACTTGGACATCAACAAGGCGGAAGAATGTAAGATAGATCAATTGATAGTTGATACCCAAGCATCTGATACTACTCCGTACTCCGTATCCGTACTCCGGAATAAACCAACAGTGGCAACCATGGTTCATATCGCTTTTGGGTTCAGACTAACGTGTTCCTGAGGAACTAGACAGATATCTATTTAACCTGTCAATCAACGGGGAGGAGAAGAGATGATAATCCACGTAATCAAGAGCTGGAAAATTACCTCAGGTTAGCTGTTTCATCTTATACTTAGCCGGATTTAGTGCCACACTCGGATGCCACACTCTGGCAGCATCCCACTCGCTGGTGAACCATCAGAACACTTACTCCGGAGTAGACTCGCATGACATGGTGTGCGTCGCGACATCTCTAAGTAGTAAATGTATTTTATTTTCTTATTTTAGGCCCAGCTGCAATTTTCTCATTTCCTACCTGATGCCCACCCCAAACCGACCCCCCTTTCTCGATACGCACCTGCAGTCCCTTGAAGACAGACGCGAAAAACAAATAAAAACCTAATCTTAATCTAAAATATAATTCATCAGCAGCTTCATTTACCTTGCAGTCTACTTGTCAGTCAAGGAAGGAAATCCCGAACTCCTCCAGCTTCCAGAGCTCTTCTACTCTCAGTCTCGCGCCATCTGCATCCTTCCTCTCTCTGTTTCTCCTGTCTCTCCCTCTGTCTTACTCCAGATCATTACTCTTGGCTTTCGGGCGTAATTATATTTCCCGATTGATTACTGTCCTGTCATTGTTTCATTCCCATGTCGCTTCCTACTTACTCTTCTTCTCTTGACCACTCTTCGCATTTCTTCCACCTTCATACTTTCTTAATCTTCTTTCCTTTTTTCTATTCTGTCCTCTCCTTTTCTCCCTTTTTACTTTTACTTAATATTTGTTGAGTCTGGATTGTCATCCTACATTGGGTCAAATCACCCACCAAGCAAGCTACAGCTTCACGACGACCACGACGACCACCACCTTCACCACCACGACATTAATCTCGAACATAGATAGACTCCCTGTGATTTGGTGCCGCCCTTCGGATTAATTGCTTTGAAACAACAATCTACCCCTCGGTTGGGTCTCTCCGTCCATTCAGCCGGCCCCAAATTCTCCTGCTTCACCGGATTGAGTGTGGAGTAACATCACTGAAACGAGCACGAGAAGACGTACGACTTCCACGACCACGGTGTTGTTTCTGCTGTAGCTCTCACGATCTCTCTTCATCCTGCACTGCGGTCGATTCTCCCACCCACTTCGATTCGCTACACTCTCTTTGTTCTCCGCGTCCGCTCGAACCCAGGTGCTATTCATGCGCCTGCGCTTCTAGGACCCGGTTTATTGTCCTACCGCTCGAGGAACTATGCATGCGGTCGTCGAGTGTATGACATCCATAACGATCTCAGATCCCGCCGCCATGGAGCCTTCCGCCGCCGACAAGAAGCGCAACAAGTTGGGCTATCATCGCACATCTGTCGCGTGTGGTTAGTTTCCTCCATTACAACCCCTGGTCGGCCGTTGCTTATACTACCAAATAGTCCACTGTCGCCGGCGCAAAATCCGGTGTCTCGTTGCCGCGGACGACGTTCAAGGGCGATGCGAAAACTGTATCCGGCTGCGGAAAGAGTGCCAGTTCTTCCCTGTTGATCAGCAACCTCCCATCGAGAAGAAATCTCGCCCGAATTCTCGAATAGAAAACATCTCGGCGGATCCTTCTACAGCTTCGTCATCGCCCCCGACTATCACAGGGGAGCAAACGGAGGCGTTCTACCCTTACCAGTCCATCCCCATGAGTTCGGGGCAAGAAGTCGCCTTCAACGCTGCAGTTTACCCGGGATCTCAAATAGCACCCTTTGCGCAAGGTTCGTCTTTTGTTCTAGACCACTGAAGTCGGTAAACTAACAACTATTGTGTAGATCCGACTGCACCAATGGATCCCTCCGTCCCATGGGACGAGTTCACAACCCTCCCATCAGACCCACAACTACTAGCAAGCATGGCCGCAGCAGGAAAACAAACAATGATGAATATGCCCCCAACCGTTTGGAGCCAACCCGGCACCCCAATCGCTGCGATGCCCCCGAACCCCTCACTACCAGGTCCCCCAACGGTACCATCCCAGCAACAACCTCTGAGCCCTACATCCCCATACGCCATGCAACCCGACGGATCGGTCTGGCAAATGACACCGAACCGCTCAATGACGTTCCCCGCGCAACCCAATATGGCCGCGCCGTACCCCAGTCCCGGCTTTTCCCAACCAATGCCGGCCGATTTGAAGCGCCGAATAACGAGTCCCGGCCATTCGTACCCGCAGAGCCCTACAGACCTCCAAACACCAGTCTCTGTTTCCTATCCGCCCCAGCAAGCAGCAGCGATGGGGTACCCTTCGTGGCAGGAGGTCAACAGCATGCCGAATGTGAATATGGTTCCGTACCCTATCTACTCAGATGCGCACCAAGCGCAAGCCGCATTTGGGAGTCCGCCGATGGGCCATCCCGGTCCCGGCCCAAGACATCACCCGCAATGACACGAAAATGAAAAAGATGAGCAAGAAGAATAAGAAGCTATTAGAGGATCTAGAAAAGAGCAAGGCAAATTCAGTGCAAGCGACCATCTCGATTTATTCGATTCCATAATATACCCAACGCGTTCGTTATATGCATTCATTTACTTTCCTTTCTTTCGTTTTTTTTCCCAATTGATTCAGATCCATCCATACATATCTCACACTCGGGCTTTTCTTTCACGTTACATACTTATATATGGTTACTAGTTGCTTTATTTATACCAGCTAGCATTAGCGGGCGCAATAGGCTTGGGTCTGGGTCTGGGTTCAGGTTCTGGGTGGCGGCATTTTCTTTCTTTTCGATGAGAGCTGTTAACTCACTTATATATAAATGCTGTTCATTAGTCCTATACGCGCATTGCATTCAATAGACTTTTATTTCTAAGATTTGATCTCTGCCTCTACTTAAGTTCCAAGTGCTTCAAATAGACAAGCTGTACGCATAATTAGGGTATGTGTAACCAGTAAGCAGTAGGCACTGCAATGCAGTAAGCATGTAGTGCATGTAGTGCCCAGGCCCGACTACTCTACAGATACAGACAAGGAACACCATACTACGTAATACAAGATATATATACCATCTATAGTGCCGAGGCCCGGATACGTGGGGTTTCGTGTATATTGCAGTAAATTGATCGCACTTGCTGCTTTTCCGCTTACGAAACGTAGCGCATGGCTAGCCTACCCTACAGAGTATACCCATGTAGTCCAATCAATCCTCACGGGACACAGCCGGGCCGACAGGCCCGATACATCTTCGATTTGGTATTCGTCCCATCTAACATCCTACCTGAGGCGACGTATGTGTTATACGACTCAACACACAACGTCCTTCCTCCTTCCCTTTCCCTTATCCCCCTACTATCCTAAAACCGACTAACAGACGTCTTCGCACGAAGCCGCTCCCCATATTTATAAAAAAGCAACGGCCCAGGGACAAACGCGAGAGCCAGAAACCCGAGGAGGGAATTCCCCCAACCGTAATTCAACGACGCGTACATTTTTGGCCCGGCGAGGGGGAGAAATGTACTGAACATATAGCGCAGAAGGTTGTTAGCGCCTAGCGCGGAAGCCGCAGCCTGCGAGCCGAAGACGTCGATTAGGTAGAGTTGGGCGGGGGTCTATTTTGGTATTAGCACAGAATATTATTGAGAGAAGGGAGGGCGCATACGATGACGAAGAAAGATCCGAAGCCCATCAGACATGTACCGAATATGGGGACGATCCAGTGGACCTTGTAGTAGGCTGTCCAGCCGTACATAAATAGACCGAGGCCGACTAGCGGGCTGAACCAGATCATCAGGATTAAACGGTGTTCGGGTTTTGATTTCTGGGTTTCGTTGGCTTTTAAGCGTTTCTGGAGGTGTCCGTTGAGGATGTTGAAGAGGATCATGGATGCAAGTAGTGAGACACCGAGACCGAGGTAGACCAGTCCGGAAATGGAAGTTCTGAAGCCATATTGGCCCTCGAAGACGCTGGTGAACGTGGTGAAGAGTAGGTACATCACGCCAAAGACCAAAGCCACGTATACGGATATGACGAGCAGTATTGGGGATTGGAATAGCAGCATAATAGGGCGGACTAGCACCTGAAGGAGGACCTGGCGCGGAGAGAGCGAGTGGGCGAGCTTTGAACGTAGATTATGGTCGCCGGTAGCAGCTCGGAGCGTGGCAGCCTTGCGCTCGAGGATGATCTTGGGGTGCGTTTCACGCATGATGATAAGTGCAACGCTTCCGAAGAACCCTCCGAGGATAGATATCAACCAGAAGGTCCAGCGCCAGCCCTTGCCAGCTGCCAAGAAGCCTCCGATGAGAGGGCCCAAAACCTGGACAGTAGGGGTTAGTCTAAGAGTCGTAGCATAGATGTCAATCAGCTTACTGGTCCTGCCAGAGGCCCCAAACTGAATAAGACCATTGCACTCGCTCGGTCCTCAAGGGTAGTGATGTCCGCAATCGTTCCTCCACCGAGGGCCATCGGTGTACCACCCGCACAGCCTGAGAAGAATCGAAAGACCATAAATTGGGCCGCGTTCTGGCTCAAGGCGTTTCCAATGATAAAGGCAACGAAGATGACGCTGGCCGCGTGGTAGATCGGGACGCGGCCGTACACCTCACTGAGCGGAGACATGAACATCGGCCCTATAGCTATGCCAAGGACATACAGGGTAATGGCGAGAGTGCTGACAGCAGTAGAGGTGATCTGAAAGTCTGCCGCAATATCTTGAATTGCGGGTGCGCACATCGTGGGGGCCATGTTTCTATGTCGAGATATAAGTCAGTGCACTCCGGTGTTGTCAGTGTTGTCATCATCGGTAAGACATACGCGACAAGGGCTAGAATAGAGACGATGATGACATGCGCCCATCTTTTGTGCTTCGGCCAGTTTCGAGGCTTCATAGGATCCGAATCACCATCCCAGTCAACAAGGTTGGCCTCTTGCTTGTTGCCTTCAACAACGCCCTGCTCTAGCTGACTTGGAGCTTTGGGGCTCGCCTCGGAGTTGGACATCGTCGCGTTTGGTGTAGTATGTAAGTGTGTAGCTCGTGGTGATCAACATCGAGAAGCCGTTGAGTATTCAAGTCCATTTGGAGCAAAGGGGCCGCTGGTGCCTTTATAAGATGGGACCCAGACAGCAACATGTCGTCGAAAGGGCGGAGATAGGACATTGCCCCTATTCAAGAGCTGTCCAGAATATACGACGAACCAGAAGGCAAGCCAGGAGATCGAGGGATCAGCTCCGGTGAGTATGATGGCCATTGAGGCTCTCCAAACTGTGAGGGGCGGAGATCGGACCGTAGACGATGGACCGCCGGAGCGGAGGGTCGGAGGGTCGGATATATGAGCTCACACCAAGCGGTGATTTCTGTAATAGTTCAAACGAAACAGAGACTTAAACCATCTGAATGCGAATTTGATCAAGCAGCGGAGGATAATTTCAATGTTAACTGTCCGGAGTCCGGAGTAGAAGACGCGTGCCACGTGATCGGTATCGCGTTTATGTACGGAGATCCTCCGCCGGAACTATTCTCCATCCTTCTTCCTTCATACTCCCTCCTTGCTTCAATGCTAGGTGCTCCATTATTGACCCGATGAGGGGCCGTTATCTCACAGCGGACTTGGTTTGATGGATTCTGCCGGGGGTATGGGCTCTCACAAGACACCTGTGTCACTGCAGCAGACGAATGATACGCCGGTCTCTTCGAGCTCGCTTCCCAAGACTACAACCGGTAGCCGACGGCGGGACAAACCCCAGCTATCCTGTAACCAGTGCCGGCGACGTAAGTAAGCAATATACCTGTTTTTATTTGCGATTCGATGCTAAAATCTATCTATCGTTGAGATCAAGATGCAATCGTCAACGACCGTGTTCATGTTGCTCCACGCGCGGTCAAACATGCACATACCCCGAGAACTCGGCAGCCACACACCAAGAGTTGTCACCTGCTGCACCCAGTGCGCATGACCGCATTGTACAACTGGAACGCTTGGTCATGTCCATGATGCCTAATCCGATTGGTAAATCTGATCTGGGTCCGGCCGCGGAAGCCAGTGTGCATCCAATGCCTGGAGCCGCTACCCCAGCCCACACTACGCCAGTAGAAACTCCGATTGATGCGTACTCTGGATTCGGGAGCATGAGAATCAGTGGCTCGGAGCTACACTATGTCGGCGGGGATCACTGGGTGGCGATTCTAGACGGCATCGCTGATCTGAAAGATCATCTAGATCGCGAAGAACAGCTGCGACTCGTTGGGAGTCCCGATAGCTTTGAGAACGACACTCCCTCTGCTTTAGGACCGTCTGGCGGTGCTCTCATACTGTATGGGTGTCGCAACCCGGCTTCCCGCGACGAGATCCTCTCTGCGCTACCGCCAAAATACGCTGTGGATCGTTATATCTCGCGCTATTTTAATTACGTGGATCTCGTCTCGTCCTGTAAGTGAGCTCGATATTGATGCGATTAAGAGGTGCTCACATCTCCATTCTAATCTAGCTGCTGTTCATGGTCCAAGTTTCCTGCGCGAGGTATAATAATTCTGCTACCAAGGCCAACGCAAAACGGGTGCTGACGTGGTTGTGTGCAGTATGATGCCTTCTGGGCTGATCCAACAACCGCCCCCATCATATGGGTCGGTCTACTCTTCAGTATGGTCTGTCTTGCGTGTTTAGCCTCCCCACTTGAAGTCCCAGAAGCAGAACAACAGGCCCTCCAGGTAGACCTGTACCGTGAGAAAACCGTACAATGCCTCGTCATGGGAGAATACACCAAGACCGGCCCATACGTGCTGGAAACTATCATCAACTATGTATACGTTGAGTTCGGCATCCACCCCGATGCTAACAAGGACATGTGGCTCTTGCTCGCACTGGAGGTCAACCTAGCCAGGCACATGGGCTTCCATCGAGATCCAAGCCATTTCCCCGGTATCTCGCCGTTCCAGGGAGAAATGCGCCGGCGACTCTGGGCAACAGTACTTATGAGTGATATCCTCATCTCGAATCAAATGGGCATGCCGCGCATGATCTCCGACTGGCAGTACGATACATCGGAGCCTCGGAATTTAAACGATGACCATTTCGATAAAAACACTACGGTCCTGCCGCCATCCCGACCGGAAACCGAACTAACAACCGCGTTGGGGATCATCGCGAGGACACGAATGTTAAAGGCACTAGGAATCATTTCCGACCTCGCAGGCGCAGTCACACCATGCAGTTACACCGAGATAATGCGCGTGGATGGTCTACTGCACGAAGCAACTTCGAGCATACCACCGCCCCTAAAAATGAAACCAATAACAGCCAGCCTAACTGACTCGCCACAAGTCATAATCGCCCGTCTGTTTATCAAACACATGTTCTACAAAGGACAGCTCATGCTACACCGACGATTTATCCACGCACAATCCCCCAACGAGACCGAATCCCAGGACACCTACAGCTACTCACGGAAAACATGCCTAGAAGCCTCACTAGGCAGCCTAGATATTCAGCACCTATTAGACGACGAAACCCGACCTGGAGGCCAACTCCACACCATGCGCTGGCGAGTCACCTCAATCATGAACCATCAATTCCTCACGGCTACAATGCTTCTCTGCTCATTTTTGCACCGTGGATATGGACATGTCATAGAACGAGAAGCCGAAATCCGCGCTGCCTTGCAAAGAGCGCGGATAATCTGGATGCGCAGAAGCTCGTCCTCGAAAGAGGCGAAGAAGGCAGCTGAAACCGTAAGTGTCGTGCTTAGCAGAGCAGCCAATAGTCAGTCCAATGGAAATGCCACCAAACATGGCTGGGAGGAGGGCCAGCTCTCGCGTGGTGTCACACCTCCAACCCGACCCGCTGGCTTTGGCTTCAATGCTGCAATGGATATCACAGATCCTTATAATGGTGAGCCCTCCAGCGACACACCATAATCTGATATGTTCACTAATTCCCGTAACCAGATAATCAATTCGCTATGTCTGATTTCATGGGGACGTTGATGTCACCTAACATGCAGGGCCAGGACCTCGAATCAGACTTTGATATCACTAATTTCGAGACCCTTCCGGAGGGTTGGACGACACTGGTGAATTGGCCTGGGTCCATTTGAGATTTAACTATATATATGAATCCCCTAGTTATCTATTCCGTAGGTGTCTACTAGAGAGACGGATTATCTTGGAATAGGATATATATATATATAGGTATTCCATAAACTTAATTTCTATGATAAGCTATTGTTATGTACTATAAATATCTCCTATCGACAAGAGAGTAGACGCGCTGAAAAGGAGGGAGAGCTACTCGAGGGCTTGGTTCGTTTATATAGTTCTATACAAGGTTCCTCATACAATAGAATCTGAGTCCCTGATATAGCATAGTTGGATCAGTCAATATGTGTTTAACATGTTCAATCTCCTACAAAATATCTTAAATCAATTGCTATTAAACGAAACCGAGGGAGGAGTTATCAAGTTATCAAGCTATCAACCCATTATCGTGTTGTTTACTTATCATGGCCCCAATGTCGGGAATTTAACGAAGATCGTGATGTTCTTTTATCAGATGGGTTGCCTACTTACGAGCTATGGCCCTTAGATTATGACGCCTTACCTTATCACATGATGGGATTGTTACCTCGAGATCCCAATCTCGGGGTAGACTCGAACTTCAATGTTGAAGCTTTGTACAAGATCCGACAGGGACATTGCGTATACGCCTCGGGAAGTGTCTATTGATGGCATACTACGGGCTAATGACAGCCAAAGACGGTTCAAAACTCCCTTCGTCACTCTTTCAGCGCCGTAGCTCATATGAGAGTCCACATGGCCATGGTTGGCGAACCATTACAATGTAACCCAGCTTATCGGAAACATATCCTGGCCTGGAGATAGAGCACCGTGGGTCAACCCCAGTCAATGGCGTCCGACCACGGCGACACTGAGCAGGGGCTGCGAAGATATGTGCTCGAAGCTCTGCCAATGAAAGGATTCTGAAACGTGCGTGGTCGCAGTCCACTCCTGCTTATCTTATGCTGAGGGAACATCCGAGTTGAGTCCAAGAAATGAGTCAAGGACCAAATACAATAGCAAAAGCTGCGCCATTGTTGTAGCTCATAAAGCAGCAGCATGCGGGTATTCATTGTGTGCAGCTTGTAAAGGAGTTCCGAAAGGAGTCCGTCTGGGGTATGTGTGGAGAGAGCACCAGCCCCCATGTTCGTTTTGGATGGCGTCAAGATATCAGCGATAGATAACCGTGCTAGATGAGGGTTAGCATGCGCGTAATCGAATCCTGGCCGTTGCCTTCAACAAGGGTTATCAATATCTCGACTCTGACGTGGTGAGTTCCTTATCTCGACCACAACGAACGGGCAAATGAATGGATGCGTTGCCTGGCGGTTATCTTGATTGTCACGCCTTTCGAGGCCGATGGTCGGCGTTGCCTTAGCTGCTGCACCTCTCGCAATACAAAACCCGGCCAGTTTCCCATTGGGCTGTAGGGTACAGAGGTGAGCCTGCTGGGGTGAAAACTCTTCATCCTCTTATCGAGGCTTCCTGCGGGGGGTGAAGAGACAAAGCAATATAAACCTCGAGAGGAACGAGCGGAGATGGATCTCTCTCTGTAAATGTCGTCTGTTCATCGCTCCTCATCATTTCCTCGGATTCGGCGTCCATCAACCCTGGAAGCCGGTAAGAAGTCCTTCGCTGCCTTTTATATACGGAGTATGTCCCACATACACTACTATCTCCACGGCCTCCTTCGATACCCCAACTTTCCTCAAGAATATACTGGTCGGCAGACTCATATTACGGCATCGTTGATGGTCTCCGGCGGCCGTTGCGGAGGCCTCTCTCTTCGGATCCGCCTCGGTGCTCCCCTGTCCCTTTTGGTGTTCAGGTGCGTTTGTCCCATCTTAATTATTCACTTTCCTTGTTCCTTTTGTATTCCTGCACTGGCCTGCGGGCTCCTCGGGGCCCGGTCGCAAGGATGTGCCGCATTGTATTTATTCGCGCTCCCGACCATTTTCCCCCATATCCGCCGCAGCCGCCAAAAAAGATCCCAGCACCAAAGCCCATCGAGTCATCGACACATCATCGAGCTGCAAGCCTGTATCGCATATAGTGTGGGGGGCATTCTCCGGCAATATACTCTGATGAGGCACAGTGATCGTTGACGGTCTATTGTCTTTTGGAATATCGTGGGTCGACTTGAGCCCTGATATGGCTGTGGATGGGATGCTTACGATTAGGAATACCTACTGTCCCATTGCTTCTTTTGCATGGTCAGCTTTTGGTCCAAGTTACGGCGCAATCCGCATCAGATCCACTCTGTCCGCATCCCGGGGAAAGCGATTCAGCCCATCAAATTGAAGCATCTTGTCGCAAGTTTTGGGCAGATTCTTGAATAAGAGTATGGTTTGAACTTCGAAGGAGCACTGTTGTTCTGCGGGGTATGTGGCCGTCTACGGCTTTTCCCACTGTGGGCGGATTGGTTCGTTTCGCGTGCAGACGGCAGAGCAAGGCGAAAGGATCCTTCTTCCTCTACATCATTTGCCGTCATAGGAAAGGATTTCTCAGGTCCAATTAGGTATGGATGCTTGTTGGTGCGACCACATAACTGCCTGCTCATAAGGCAAACGAAAGAGGATTTACTCCCCGCCGTGCAACTCGGCATGGATTCAGGCACGCGCAAAACTTCTTTTTTCGGTTCTCCTTCTCTTAAGGTTTGATGAGGCGAGATCAGTGTTCGATAGTCTGGTGGATTTAGGAGCGGTCTTGAGAATGACGTTTTGACGCCGCACGGCGCCACACCGACCTCATTGACTTCGTGAGGGAGAGAGATTCATCCAGATCGACTGATGCAGCTTGATCTTATTTGCAGCAGCATATCCCGGAAGCTCGATAATTATTAACCCGAAGCAATGTGGACGATCGCGACCGCCACTTTATCCACTTTGGGATTCCGCGTCGCGCCCTTTCTTTCGCCACGCGGAAATCACCCAACATGATTCAAGATTCGAACTTTTTTCATGGTCTGTCTTCTCTGTCGAGTCTTCCCATGCAGCCGTGAGGCTAGATTGACACCGGCAGTTGCAGAACACGCAGACTTTCCTTCGCTCAATTGTGAGTTAGTTGTGACCAAGTGCAATTACGCCGAGACTCTTATCAATTATCAGGTCGATTACAGTGGAAACCATCATCGAGCCCGCGTGGGATAAGGTACGAGTTCAACGCTCCGACGAATCGACGACTCTTCGCGAGTATTTAGTGGGCCGACGTTTGTCTATCCTGCGGGGCCGTCTTCTGTCTTCAAATTTGGAGCACAAGTGGGTTCTCGATATTGAATTCCGACTTGACGGGGGTATTCTTCGGATGTCTAACTCGTCCTGGATCGCCGTGCTTGCTTGCCACAAAGTCCTTTGCGTGATGATCTCGATCCTTGATGATATCTAACATTACGGAGTATTGAGTATGGTCTTGCTCCGAATCATCTGCCTGGGCCGGGGTTGATGGGCCTAACGGCGTCCTTGCCAACCTTGTCCAATCTTGGCAACCACACTTGTGATCGTTTATTCGACACTGACGGTTGCCGAGCAGACAGGGAGTGTCACCTTCGGGAGATGGGAGGCTCTTTCCTGATGCGTCCTTTGCGTATCGCCGGTTTAGTTTCCTTGTCCAGACAGGCAGATATTCTCACTCACAGGCTGAGGGTCTTGAGACTCTCATCTCAGCGGTCACCCTGTGCGACCGGAAGGAAACAGGCTGGCTCAAGCATGGTAAGGCTGGACAACTGCGCTGCAAGTGGTGTCTCAGAGTCTCCGGCAGGCAGTGTTCGGCCCATCTCCGTAGCCCATCATCCATCGACTCATCGAGCTGACAAGGGGCCCCGCAATGTTTAGTGGACCCAAGTGCCAACACGGCCGGTCTTTTCATTCTGATTTGAAGCGGATGAATCATGAAGCTCATTGATTGATCGTTGGAAGGGTGATGTTTGGGACACTAACTCCTTCCTGTTCTTAGTTGCTCTGATCGCGCTTGGAACGAGGCTGACGGACGAGTATTACGGGCGGCCATTACCGGATCTTACGGAATTCGGGTAAGATAGGAACCGACTCGACCATGAACCGTCTTCGGCCAGCATGATCTATTCAGACATTCAACAGGATCAGGTTTGGAACCATAGTTCA
The DNA here is from genome assembly GCA_027569205.1 of Aspergillus kassunensis. Classification (NCBI taxonomy): domain Eukaryota; kingdom Fungi; phylum Ascomycota; class Eurotiomycetes; order Eurotiales; family Aspergillaceae; genus Aspergillus; species Aspergillus kassunensis. The sequence goes on from JAPDEQ010000047.1 coordinate 159,052, forward strand.
ACCTTTACAAGTTCAATCCGAATCCCGCCGTGTCCGACTAGATTCCGAGGGTCTCTGCTTCTGGGGAAGTTCTCCGGTGTACTTGGGGCTTTGGGGCTTTGGGGCCTTGGGCATCAAGATTGTTCGTACCAGGGTCTTTCCGGACCAGACGGACTGCCCGATGTCGTCCGCCCCGCCCGCCTCGTCCTATATCGGGAACAACAACATCACTCCGATGAGCGGATGCCGAAGGCTAGCAGCCTGTCCAATGTTCGTGACCTGTCCAGTGTCCAGACAATTTGGGCTTGAGGTGGTACATATTCCGGAGTAGACTTGAGGTCCGATTTGCTTAGCGGGTTGAGGCTAAATTGCTTTGCAGGTCTGTACTCCGGAGCTAACTTTCAAAAGACCAAGCATTGACGGTTTCATATTGAGTCAAACACAGACAAAGATCGAGACTCGAGAGTCCGCGAAACTAAATTGAATCAACATGCGCCGATACGGCACTTACTGGTATATAGAGGGAGCACTGACCTCGAGGCTTACTCCTTAGAGTCGAGCCTCCAAGACAGACAACCATCAGGTCAACCAGTCAGCTTATCACAATCGATGAGCTGCGTTCTTCTGGTTCAAGGCGATTGGCGGGATTATCGCATCGGTCTATGGGAGTGGTACTTTCGTATCCGGGGTACTTTAGTTTTCTCTCCAAGAATGCCAAAATACTCCAAATCCGTCAAGCTGATTGATAGTCTCGACACCTTAAAGTAGGGTCAAAGTCCTGCCTGTTCAAGCAAGTCTGTGTCTATAATTGGAGATGATGAGGTTGAAGGCATTAAGCTCGGGAATTGAGTGGAAACTCATCTATATCTCAATTTGAGTCTACAAGTCAATGGCTTCGAGAACTCAAACTCCCCGCCCGCCTCGAAACTCTAAAGTCCACATGCAGCTGGTCACCGTATCGGTATTACCACAGATTGTTCGGGACGCTGTATGATATCCTTGGTCCTCTCCCAGGTCTCATCCATGCCCTTCGCTTTTCCATCCCTTTATGAGAATTTGAGATGAAAGAAGGAATCACTATTAACAAGATAGTCTGCCTAAGTCAAGACAGAATAGCTATAATAAAGTTAGTCTTAGCTTCAGCCAGTGTCGGTGCGCTCGCATGGACAATTTTCACCTTCTTACGGCGGGAAAGCAAAAAAAAAAAAAAAAAAAAAAAAAAAAAAACGCCGCCAGGGCTGGAGTCTGGACAAGAGAAGAATCCATAAAGGATCCTATTATTTTGGCTATTACCTGAATCCATAATTAATTCATCTGTAATGTTTATCTGAGTGTGATTCCGCTCTCTACAAGTCCGGTACGGGACAGGACTGCATCATCTTCCCCTCCAACCTGGGCAATATCATTGTATAGAGGACTCTGGACCCCTCCTCCTCTTTTCTTTTTTCTCATCTCTCACACACTCTCATCTCCCTTCGATGGTCCTCTCCCCACCAGTGAAATGAACTCCTGGAGCAGTCTCTGCGGTCTCAGCACCTCAATACCCATCCATTGACTGATCCTGACGGCATCAAATTTGCCCCCACCAGCAGAATAAAAAGAAAATCAATACCGAATCGATAGAGAGTCAGGACAGAAAAAAGCAACGATCCATTGCTCCCAAAACTGTCAGCACTGGAGCAGAGAAAACTGGGGTATGCATCCCTCCAGCGAGACCGAGAGAATCTCATTCGCTCCGATCCATGAAGTTTCCCAGGATGATTAATGGATCAATAATAACTGAAAGACACGATCCTAGCTCTGTTCTGTTCTGCACCTTCTCTTGACTACCACCAGTACCGGCCTTCTGGTCGTTAACGGCGGGTAAGCTCAATTATTCTTCTTCGACTCTTCTTTTCTTGCCTCTAGGCTGACTGTTCTCCGTCCTGAAGGGGCCAATTACTGTCTTCTTTTCTTCCCCTCCCTACCCGCCCTTCTGTTGGAAGTTCTGGTCCTATTCTCGATCCGATTCTCGACTCAACTCGACACTGTCTTCTTATCTACCACCACCCCCTTCGCTATCCTAATCTATCTTTTCCTTTTCCCTTCCTGGACTCCCTTCTTATCTATCCCAAAGAAACACCGGGCTTCCAATTAGAGAAGCCCACGAGATTACCAACCCAAGATCATGTCTGGGTTGACTCTCGGGGGTGGTTCTGCCCGCGTGCGACCGACTCAAACCGCTGCCGGCTTTCCCACTCCCTATGATTTCACCAACCTGCCTCCCCATCATTTCGCCACTACCTCCTCCCAGCTCTCTGACGACTTTTCCCTCACCTCGCCCATCAGCCCCCCGGACTCGGCTCAAATACATGACTCTTTGCTCCAGGACTCCCTGTTCCCTGAATGGAAGCCCGATGCTGCGAAAGGAATCGACGCTCCCGATGAGATGCAGAGGAGAGATCCCTTAGGAACCCAGATATGGAAGCTTTATTCTAGGACAAAGGCCCAGTTGCCCAACCAGGAGCGCATGGAAAATCTGACTTGGCGAATGATGACTATGAACTTAAGACGTCAGGAAAGGGAACGCCTTAACCATCAGGCTCGGTACGTCATATTATCGCTTTTGTTTTTTTCTCTTCTTGATACACATTGCTTTTGTTTCACGGCTAAACTCCTTATTCTTCGGTAGCCTATCCAACAGGAACAATCCCATTCCTGCTATGAGTGGCATTGCTCAGCTTCGTCTTTCCGATCGGTCCTCCAACACTCCAACCACCGCTGCGGATACCCTCTCAGACCCCATGAACCTCGACGACTTCATTATACCATTCTCCCCTTCTGACAACCCATCTCCGCCAACAGCTAGAGGCTCGGACGCATTGTCAGGCGCTATTCCTATCAAGTCCCGCAGAGACCAACAGGATTCCGAGGCTACTCCCGTACCTGCATCGTTCCCCCACCCTCCCCAGGATCAACGGAGGAACAACGAGTTTGGTTATGTGGCGCGTAGGGTGCGCAAGACCAGCATTGACGAGCGCCAGTTTTTCAACTTGCAGATCCCTTCTCGCAAGCGGCCAGCGGACTCCTCTCCCCACGTGCCCCCCGTCTCCAACAGCATGTTGGCGGCCCATGACCCGGATTTTGCCAATGGCTTGCCGGAGTATGCCTTGGACACCTCGTCTGGCCTGGCTTTACATAACCAGTTGAATGCTCAACATCTTCACAACCACACTTCTCCTACTATGCCATATGGACTGGACACTTTTAACTTAGGCGACGACCCTGTCCTTCCCTCTGCTGGCCCATATCAGTCTCAATTTACCTTCTCCCCCAGTGAATCTCCCATGACTAGTGGCAATCCTTTTGCCAATCTCTACGCGCAAACTCCTATAGCCTCCTCACTCAACTCAACAGACTTCTTCTCTCCCCCTCCTTCTGGCTACCAATCGACTGCGTCAACGCCCCAGCCCGTTTATGATGGTGAACATTCCAAGTACTTTGATATGCCTGTCGACACGCGGACGCAACGCAGAGTTCCTACTTACATCACCCAGAGAAACTCGAACTTGTCTGCTTCGTTGCAACCTAGGTACGCCTACAACCAAGGAAGCTTGCCTCAGGATGTCCCACATCAAAATGTCCACATGAGCAACCCACCCTCTAACATGCACTCCCCGGGCTTCTCTATCCCCCAGCATGTTGATCCGACCCACGTGCTCGGACCAAACGATTTCAACGGCCACAATGCCGCCATGTTCTCGTTCGGTGCCGACTCGGATAACGAAGACGACGATGGAAATGAGTACTCTAGCCGAGGTCAATTGATGCCCGCGGAGTTTGGCGACGAAGCCATTGGTGATATGAACGGCGGTATGCATTGGGATGCGTCTTACCCTGGCTCTTATCAGTCGCTGTCCGGTTTCCCGCACCATCGGAAGCACGTCACCATTGGGTCTACGGACATGATGGACACACCCGGTGAATGGAACCAGGGCGGAAGCCTGGGACGGACACATGGATCGGCTGCGTCTGTGAGCGAGGTGCGCAACCGGGACCAGGACCCACGACGACAGAAGATTGCTCGCACAACGTCCACCACCAACGCGGCTCAATTGTTGCGCCAGAGCATGGCTTCTGCTCCAACGTCCCATACTTCGCCCAACACACCTCCTGAGTCGGGCTTGAGCAGCGCGGCCCCGTCCAGACCCGCCAGTCCAGGTGGTACCAAACCCGGCGAGAACAGCGGCCCCACCACATGTACCAACTGTTTCACGCAAACCACCCCTCTTTGGCGGCGTAACCCTGAAGGCCAACCGCTGTGCAATGCTTGCGGTCTGTTCTTAAAGCTGCATGGCGTCGTGCGGCCACTGTCGCTCAAAACCGATGTGATCAAGAAGCGGAACCGCAACAGCGCCAACAGCCTTGCTGTCGGGTCTTCGCGTGCAACCAAGAAGTCGTCCCGCAAAAACTCGGTTCAACAGGCGCTTCCATCCCTCCCTACCTCCAGCCGAGCCCAAAGCGGCACAGCATCTGAATCCCAATCCCCTCCTGCCATGCTAGGTGGCCCGTCCACTCGGGGCTCCGGCGTCATTCCCATTGCTGCTGCGCCGCCCAAGTCCAGCCCAACAGCCACCACATCGCCCGGTACGACTAACGGTCGTGGCGCGGTCCAGGTGGCGCCTAAACGTCAGCGCAGGCTGGAAAAGGCCTCTGACATTGACATGGCCGACGACGCTAGTCGATCGAGCACCTCATCCGGCGGGCGATCCAAGGTCGTTCCGTTGGCTCCAGCTATGCCTCCAGCTGCTGTCAATCCTGCCAACCACAGTATCGCTGCTGGTCAGGGAGCGAGCCAAGAGTGGGAATGGTTGACCATGAGTTTGTAGTTGACTCTGCGGCCTCCTGCGTCTTCTTTCTATTCGTTTCGTTAAACTTTTCTCTTCAATTCTTCTCTCCCATTTACTGCGTGGATATTTTATGTGACGACATATAGACCTGATGACTACTGAGCTGGGATTCTCGATTCTCGCTAGACCGAGCAGGCGTTTGGTGATGGGAAGCGAGACCAATTCAAATTGCCTCACGCTGATGATGGTTGACGATGATGCAATTTCGGTCCGCTTTGTCTACGGGTCTTTTACCTAATTCTGTGGGCTGACGATGTTATATCTTTGAGAACTCGAACGTCTTATCTCGGACGTCAGTCTGCTTGTGTGTCTTTGTGCTTTCTGTTTGATACAATCGCGTCTGTCCCGGACCTGGCCTTTGTCTGCTTGTTTTTGTTTCTTTTTTTATTGTTCCACATTCGAGGTTGACGGCCGGGCAGAAGTGCGCATCTCTTGTTTTTAGTGATTATAGACCTTTGTGTTTTCAATGTTTCACGGATTATCAGTCAATCTCTAGCTTGTCAGCGCGAGTAATATAGCTGGAGTAATGTCAAATTCAAATTCACGCTCGAGTTCATGCCTGAGGCTGCAACACGTGACTACACGTGATAATATAAAAATTTCCTGAGCTTCAATCAGAAGAATCAACCACATCACATCCAGCTCTCCCGAGATAAAATTCACCTTGGAGCTTTCGAATACTCGATACTCGCAGGAAATATCTAATCTCTGATTTTCCTGTACTCCAACCACCCGGAAACTTCATTCATCCGGCCAGCAATATGGGAGCCAGCAACAAAAGAAAGAAGGAGAAGCAGAGGGACTTCCAGGTACGTAGCCTCTCTTCCCATTAATGGGGAATATATACTGATGAAATGAACAGAAACCGAAGCTGAAGGTCGGCAAAGCAAAAGCCAAGCCAGAGAATTTCACAGATACCAGCTTCAAAGCAAAATGTACGCTGTTACCTTCCATCAGACATATCTATCTTGCAGGACAAGACACAGATAGCATGATAAGAAACCCGTCTTCTTTCTCTTCACCGAAGTCAAATCACTCTTGATGGCGAAGAAATAAAACTAACCCAAACCAGCAATCGTCCTAAACCAACAATCCCTCACCCTATCCGCCCCAACCACAGCCACCCAATTCACTCACCACCTCTCACACGTCTCCTCAAAGTCCGACGCCCAAAGGCGCGACTCCCTCGCCCACCTAACAACAGCAATCACATCCCGCCCCGTGACATCCCCCCTCCCAACTCCCGTAAGTCTCATCCTCCCCCCGCTCCTCCCCCTCCTCCTAGACGCAAACTCCGGCGTGCGGACAAACCTCCTCAAACTCCTCCGCGTCCTGCCGGAGAACGACGTCCGCGATCACGTCAGCCAGCTACTCCCCTACATTCGAGCCTCAATGACCCATCTCGCGCCCGACATCCGCATTTCCGGCATCGAGGTGCTAAGCTGGCTGGTTAGTATCGCAGGGGAAGAGGTCGTAAGCGCAGCAGGGGGTTGGGTGAAGACTCTAAACTGCTTCCTGAGCGTGCTCGGTTGGCACACAGAAGTATCCTCGAAATGGACCACAACGCCGACATCGAGTTCGCTCTCGGGGTCCAGTGCGGCGGGGTCAAGTACGGGGAAATCAACCTTCGGAAAAGCAGGCTCGAAGGGCCGGCCGCAGGTGAAAGTGCTAACTGTGCTTGCGGAGTTTCTTGCAGCGGGGATTGGAGCGCAGGATGATGCCGACACGATAGATGAAGATGGTTGCGGCGGTGATGGGTGCTTCCCGATTGTGCAGATGAAGGCGCAGATGATCCCTGCGACTGCGGCGCCGTATATCTACCTGAACTTGTTTGGGCAGCCGCGGGATGAAGAGGGGGAGATGTATGAGACGCGGGAGGACCGGTATCGGGTATTTGAGGGGAAGTTTTCGGTTGCGGTTGAGAAGGGCGTCGAGGGGGCCAGGGCGGAAGGTGGTGACATTGGGAGGGTAGCGGCGGTGGTGAGGAGTGTTCTTAATGAGGCGAAACAGTGAAGGGACTCTATTTCTGGATTGTCGTTCTCGTGTGAGTACTGAGAGTGTTTGGTTTTGTGTCTATTCAGGGAGTCTAGGGCTGATTGTTTCTAAACTAGATTCGATGCTATGACATGTACAATATGAAAGTCAACGAGCCGCCAGTACTCCGGCCATTCTATCAATGAAACAAGGAGTTTGAGTTATCCCCACTGGACTCTATCCTCTACTCATTAGAGTCAAGAGACAACCCGACATTGCGAGTCGTGGATACAACCTGAGATCTCAACGAACCACAGAAGACACCAAGACAGCAATATCCGACCCGATCGCGAGCGCAGCCATGAATAAAAATTCAGATATAAACACATACCCGTGACATACTCTTCTGAATTTGGGGACATTGTTCCTGGATGCTTATGTACTCCATGCAAAAACCACCTGCAGTTGTGATATACTATTGGCATGCCTCATTACTTCTAATCGGAATCCCCAACTATATATACTACACATACTTTTAGTATGCTGAAGCCGCGTCAAGCCCCTACAAAACCCATCCCCTTCTCCTTCTTAATTCCAACCCTAACATGCTCCCCCTCCCCTTCAAGCGCAACCCCCTCCCTCAACTCATAAACCTCATCCGCAAACACTGCCCTACTAATCAACGACTCGTCGACCGGAAAGCCAAGAGACAAAGCAATATAGACTATACTCGTCCCGACAAATCCCAGCAACCACCCAAACTGGTACGGGTGGACCCCAACCCCGACTTCAATCTCTGAATTGACGGAATTCATCAACCCGGGCAACGAAGGCACAACGCCAACGAGAAACGCTACCACCGCGCGCCAATTAACCAGCCAGTCGTTGTACCGGTATGTCTCTGTAGAAGGTTGATAGAGAGCCAACGTATCGTATTTCGTCCCCTTGATGAGCCAGAAATCCCACAGCATGATGGCAGCAATCGGGCCGAGGAAAATAGCATAGGCGGACATGAAATTCAGGAAATTCCCGGCAGATACGAGGATCTTCCAGGGGACCAGAGCCCAGGAAAGAAAACCACAGATTATCTGACCTCGGCGGAGGTTGATGTATTGGGGGAAGAGGGCCATGAGGTCGTTTGCGGCGGATATAGAGTTTGCAGATATATTCACACCCAGTGAAGCGAGGGCAAAGGAGAAGGCGCCGAAGAATCGACAAGCGCGGCTGGACCAGAAACTTATGAGAACGATTGGGTCCCAGGGGATCGTGGCCGTGTTGTAGCGCGACCAGCCGGCGGAGGAGGCGACGATGCCGATGAAGGAGATGAAGGTGAAGATTATTGGGAGGAGGGGAATATAGAGTAGCTGCCATTTGGGCGAGACGTGGGAGTAGCGGGAGAAATCGCTCTATTGGTTCATTAGTATAATTCTGAAGCCTTTCTGACTGAGCTCGAGGCGGTTGGGGAGGGAGGAGATACCTGGTTTACGCTCAACGTAGCATAGTTCCCCAAAACACTGGTCATACTCGCCAGCCAGACCCAGCTATACTGGCTCCCAGACACAGAAGCCTTCTGCTCGAAAATCGGCCCTGTCCCTTCAGCCACAAACGCCCAAATCAGAATCGCAATCCAAGCTGCAGGGACAATAACACTCTTGACAAGGAACAACCACCGAGCCTTATTCGGATGGATACACAGAAACGGAAACTGAACGATCCAAAACACAAGATACGCAATCATCGTATTCGTCTCAATGCCCTGATTCTCAGGGATCGTATTCCGCATCGTCAAAAACGACGGCCAAATCGCGCCAATCATAGCCTTGACGGCATTTGCGCCGTTGACATTCTGTATCGCAAACCAGAAGATGGCTAATATAGATCGAGATATAATAGCAATGTACGAGCCCCAGAACCCCCAGCTTGCGCGGGCGATGACGGGGAATGGGATGTGGTAGATTGCGCCGACGGCGCCGTTGGCGGCGATAACGAAGGAGATGATGAAGAATGATAGGGCGACTATTCCTAATGATTCGCGCCACGAGAGGCCGACGGCGACGATACTGCTGGCGAATTGCCAGGTTGCGGCGTTGAAGGCATCGGAGATCCAATATGCTGCATTTCAAGTCAGCGCAGGGTATAGATTGGGGGATGGTGAGACGTGCAGACGAAGCTGAGAGGACCCCACAGTCGACCAGCGCGAGGGACAGGGTCGAGATCGAGATTCGTCCAGCGCGCGTTACCGTCGGCGAAGGCCGATTGTGACTGAGCGACGCGGAGGTGAGGGCGACGCAGTCTCATTGTGTCGCCGGCGTTGTGCAAATCGGAGGTGTATCAAGGACGCAGGTTAATGAAGTGGTGTTGTCATCAGAAAAAGCAACAATGTCAGCAGCTGCACAATGCACAATGCTATGCTTAAGGACCAGGTTATATCTATCTATAAAGGCAGTGATTATCATTTCAAGATAAGGATAGATAGACATAACCACTGCAACTGCTGTTATTGGTGCGCACAGCTGCATCTTATCTTATCCTCGTATCTTCAATCCACCGAGGTACTACATCTAGCCCTGGTAGGTAACTATATCCATGAGACGTAAAATCATAACTTGGAGTCGGCAATATCAGCCAATCCACTCATCTTTCCTCAGCCACCGAAATCCAGGCTCAACGCCCAGCGCACCATCGCATTGCTATCATAATCATAGCAATGCAGTGATCTCTTACCGACCCTCCGACCATGGTCCGTAGGAGATCAAAATTCCCCCGGAAGCCTCACGTCCTCCCATCCCCGTCCATCCCCGATTCCCTGTAAACTTCCTCTCCGCCGTATGCCATTCCACTCTGTAACATTCATCCACCCGATCTGCTGAAGCCCACCGAACCCGCCAATCCAATAGACATCTGTGACCACCAACTTTGCCCAGAAGCTACTGTGCGGCGAGCCAGGTTGTCCGGGTAACCAGACCTGCGCGTCGCGATGAGTCCCAACGTAGCAAGAGCGCAGCGCAGCCTCTGTATCGCTCGGCACGGGCGTCTCGAAGGACTCTATGTACCCGAAAAGCGTCACCCGCGGCAAACCTGCCGCGCTGAGCGGGAACCCAGGGAAGACGGGGCTCGTGCTGTTGAGATGGTCCCACCAGTCGATGGAGAGGCTGAGGTTTGAGCCGGCGGCGGTATTGCGGAAGGTTGTTGCGACGCGGAGGGCGAGGAATGTTGGGTTGCCGTCGCCGCCGTTCCCAGTTGCGAGAGGGAGAGCTTCGTCACAGTCTGCGAAGTATTCTTTTAGACCGATGGATTGGCCGGCGAGGGAAGCGGGCGCGGGGTTTCCGGGCGGCAAGGGATCTGGGAATTTGGTTGAAGCAACGCCGGAGGTTGAGAGGGCAAGGAGACGACGGGCCATTAAAGTCGAGGTCCACCAGGAGGGAGCAAAAATTGACTCTTCATCGTCGCCGGAGTTGGAGTCCACAAAGACGGTATCATGGCCGGTGCTCTCCCCAGTCGGAATTTTATTCAAAGAGTCCTGGGAGCCAACCAGTAGCGTTTGATCACCATCCTCATGCTGCACAGCTGCAAGGGGAGTCCCCAGACACTGAGGCAGCAAACCAGCCAAAAGTAGTCCGCGAACTAGCCCAGCAACCGAAGGAGCCATGGCGGGGGAAGTCTTGGAAAACAATAAATCGACCGAAAGACGCTCCAAGCATAACTTTGAAAGATGATAAAACAGGAGAAGGAAAGGATGAATGAGGGGAACGGAACATCTACGTCACGTTGCTGACCCACGCGCTAAAGCGGCCGTTGGGTTACGGTTAGCCATGGTACAACCACTTAGAATTATAGCTTAAAACTCTTAAATTAGTATAAGAATACTATGTACGGAGATTATAACTAGTTATAATATATGTATTATCTCTCTAGATTCTAAGTTATAAAGATTTAGCAGGCTATGAAGACCCAGCAGTAAGTAGGACTAAAAATAAGGCTAAATTAAAGTAAATATACTTATTATAGCCTACTCTTAAGAACTAGTATCTATATCTAATAATGGTTAGGTTATTCAAGGATTTCATGTTCTCTAGTCCGTAGTTTGTGAGCGATTCCCATACAAATTAGAGTTGATTACTGTAGTATATCTAAAGTCTTGCCAGGCAGGGCCCCTCGGGTGCCCTCTTTGAGCCTTGAGGGCTGCTTGATGTTCAAGGTGGGGAAACTCACCTCCCGACTTCGCTGCCTGCTGCCTTAAATGTATCAACCAATTCTGCCTCAGGCGTACTCCGTCCACACATCGCCACCGCCATCGATCAGCGTGACTCACCTTGCTAGGCAATTTATTCTCTGATTATGGATCCATCCATCGCTTATCCTTGCCGATGCCGGCTGAAGGGCAGGACCTGAGCGCAGTGAGTCATAATGCTCAGACTAGCCGGGCAGTTTCATGGTCCATGAGTGGGGGAGGGGTATCAATCACCTGAGCAGAGCGCACCGTAGACATCTTTGTCCAGGCGTACAGACTACTGTTAGGCGTCAGACTCAGGCGGGCCGTTGGTACCTAGAAGAACAAGCACTGGTCAAAGTCAGTTCGGAATAGTACGGAAAAGAAAGTCTCAGCTGACTCTCACAAAAAAAGTAATCCGTAGTAGTGTAACCTGTTGACTATGTACCATGATAGTATGAATACAATCTTGGCGAACTATGTACCATGATAGTATGAACACAACCTTGGCGATCAACCAGGAAATAGAGGTAGAGGTAGGTACTTGTCACGTTGCTTGACGCACGAGCCAACGCCCGTAAGTCCAAGTATAGGTATGCAAAACAAGCAGAATCAAAGACAGCAAAAACCATCAATCCGAAGCGCAGTAAACTCCCCTAATTGTATTGCGGAATTCATCCCTAGCCCATAGACGAAATGGCGGGAAAGCGCCAGTGATCAAGAGCAGTAATCAATCCATTCCGTTCCGTCCCACCACTCCAGTGTAAAAGCAGATCAACAAGTATCAGGGAAACGAGAAAGAACGCGGCAGTCCTTCAAGGCGTAGTTCATACACCAGCGAGCTGGACCAGGCTCGCCGAGTATAGGTCAATGAAAGTCGAATCAGACTCCCACCTCTAAAACCAGCAACGGCGGGGTATATACAGGGTAAAATAGAAAAAGAACACGCCTTCTCCCGTTGCGATATAAAAGATGAGAGTTCGCTAAGAACTTTTCCCGACCCATGTCCTCTCCTTTTGCGCCGTTGAGAAAAGCAACTCGGTCGACGAGTCAAATCCGGCACCAGATAATTATGCACTAAGCAAACAATAGCAACTTTTCCTGTCCACACAAGAAAAAGAAACGCAAATAAGGAGGTAAGGCCGGGTTTCAGAGGTAAGACCAAGAGCGTTTAGACGTGCCGGTGTCAGTATTCGACGCGCAAGCCAGGATGAAGTGCAATTTTCCTTGCTTCGCTGCCACAACAGGCACGCTTCATCCCCACGGGGCCAGAAAGAGGAGCACCGATCCCCGGGGCACTCAAAGGCGGACGCGATAATTGTCTCTCTGGCTCTGACATGCGCAACAAGTCGGCCTTGTGACCATCAGGGAGGATTTTCCCTTCACAACCAGTGTCGGAACGCATCAGTCGCCGCACTTGGCTGTGAAGCTGGAGATCGTCAGATCCGGTTCGGCCGCGTTTGCGCCTTTGAGATCCCTGGGGTCGAGACCTGACTCCGGAGAGTTGGCAAAGACTTTGAGCAGCTTTTATATCCACAGGTGTTCGAAGCGAGTGACGCATTTCTCCGGAGAAGTCTGGAATTTGGCTGTTCGGCCCCCGGAGACTTCTAGGTGGGACTGGAGAATCGCTGAAAGAAAGCGGATCCAGCGGGGAAGCCGGAGCTTTCGGCATTCTCCTCCTTCGAGTTTCAATCAAAGAATTTCCTGTGCATCGCAGGGTTGCCTGCATGGCCAAACTAGGCTGGTTAGACGAGCTAGAGGAAACAGAAGAGCGGGAGGACTGAGGCGAAAGTGGCGACACATCGAAAACCATCGATTCCGGCGATGAGGCAGATGAGGCAGATGACGTGGAGCGAGCCAAAGACGACCGACGCATGAAGCTTGGGAAGCCATCCGGTGTACTAGCCTTGGAGCAAATCGAGAGCGATGGGCGCTGGTCATAAATTAACCGCGCCGTGGTCATGCTTTGCGACATAGCAGCACACATCTGGCGCCGGTAAGAGGGGCGGTAGCTAGCACTCGCTGCAGGGGTGGAAGCGTTGCTCGGCTGGGGTGTCATCTGAGGAGTCGGCGGCAACAAAGGAAGTCGGGTAATCGAAGGCAGGTCTTGATTAATCGAAGGCAGAGTTTGATTAATCGAAGGCAGGGCTTGATTAATCGAAGGCAGGGTTTGATTAATCGAAGGCAGCAGGGTTTGATTAATCGAAGGTAGCAGGGTTTCAAAGTCAATGCTCTCCGTAATTCCGAGGATCTCAGGGTTGATAGTAAGGTCGTTAGGGGTGGTTCTCCCGGAATACGGAGCTTTGAACGAAGGGGGGTAGACAGGTCCTCGGCTGCGAGGCGACGGGGAATCGGACGTGAAACTGCTGTCGTGACTTCCCATGCTTATCGGAGACACGGGCTCATCGTTAATCTCCTTCAACTCGGGAGTAAGCTTCGGAATGACAGTCCGCCAGGACTGGCCGTCAAGCGGATACATACTCCCAGCACCTGGGGTGTACTTGAGAACGATGTCCGTCCAGCGCTGAAAGGTAGATTCGGAGATGTGAAGCTTCCAATCAACGGCCTTCAGGAACATTAGCTCGTTCTGGTTAATTTCTGTAGTGTTCAAACCGGAGATTTTGCTCCAAGCACGAGCAGAATAGTTCCGATCCTGAAGGTATTTCGATGCGAGGATCAATGCCGCCAAAAACATGCGTCGGCCACACTGCATGGCCCGGCAGGTTGAATTTGTCTGATCCTGGGCGAGATTGGGGCTCGGCACGTGCGACTTGATCTTGATCAAGTAGTAGAGCGCTACCTGCAACGTGCTGTAGCTTGTCCGCGAACGACGAAGTGTTTCTTGAATAAAAGTGCGAAGAGGCAAAACACCCTTGCAACCTGTACTTGAATCACTCCGAAGTGAAACCGCGGACAAAGGCCAAATAATTTCGACGATCAGGGACGCAGTGTCTTTACTTTTAGCAACAAAATCCAGCTCTTCGGGATGTTCATGACTCACCGACAAGGTTATCGACAAAGGTGACCTTCCGCTCGGACTGCCGTAGAAGACAGGGCGGAGGGCGCGTACAAGATACGCCATTTGACTGCAGACCACTGTTGGTCCGTCGGGGGTGCTTACGCAGCTCCGGTGGAACAGCGGCATCAGCAGCTTTGGGGACATTGCCCCTTAAGCAACCACGTACACCACCTGTGGCATCGTATCCTCTTCCTGTTGTCTGGTGATCGTTTTCATTCTCCCAAATCACATCAACCGACGTTGTCGACGATGATGAGATCGAATTTTGGGAGTCTATCGTGAAGACCGAGGAGGAAGAGGAAGATGCCGAAGAAGAAATCGACGAGGCATATGGAAGCGCATAGGGCGCTGTGTATTGACTGCCTTGGTTTGATCCTCTCAAACCGAACACGTCAATCCCGTTCATGTCCGTAATACTGTATAGTCTCACAACGTAGCACCTCTCGCAACAATTATCTTTAAACAAGAGAGTTGCTTGGAGGGTTGTGGTAATGAGATGTTCAAACAAGAATAGCAGACGAGGTGATGATGTTGTAGTTGTAACCGTTAGTGTCAAAAAATCCGTTATGCAAGTGTCCGTTAACGAGAAGCGATAAGACAAAGACCGTCTTTATTTTCGCAGGCGACGGCGTGCCTTAAGAGTGAAAGTACTCCAGTGTGAATCAAAGTATCAAAGTAGAATAGGGTTCAAGTAGTTGGATGTGTGATCATCCAACAGGCGTATGAGGGCAAAGGTAGGAGGATAAGAGTCACCGTCTAATGTTCCGGTCACCAGTTGTAGTCCAAGTAGATCAGATCGGGTTATCGTCGAGTATATGACCCTTTCGAGACAGATGTTGTATAGAATATGACTCAGTAAGAGGCAACGATCATGTCACAGGAGAAACCGAGATCTGGGGAAATGGACTTTGCAATGGAGGCAACCGGAACAGAAGACTTGTAAACAACAGGGTACATTTTGAGACTGAAAGGCGAATTAGAAGATATAAACCGGGCCCGACAGGCCGATGGACAAGCAGGCAGGTACGGTGTAGTGCGGCGCTTGTCCAGGCGTCAGCGGTTTAGGCGGAGGCAAACACGAGGTCAAGCGACGAAGGAGGAATCGGATATGAGGCTCGAATAGGCTGATGTAGGAGAGAGCTAGTCAGCAAGGAGATGTCCAGAATTTATGGATCCTCTGGCGCCTGTTCTATGACTCTTAAGATGAGAGGCGAACGGGCAAAGACCAAGGGACCGCCGTCTGGTGACTATACGGGAGGGCGCCGCGGGAGTGAATGACTAACTTGGGGGCGAGCCAGTCAAGGTGATCAAGTATGATGTTTTGGGTCGGGCAAAAGAAAGGGGGAAAGTATGAAGAAAAGTGGTGGAGGTGGCACAATCAAAGGAGGTTACTCACTGCAGAAGTGGCGAGACTTGGGAAAAGAGCAGAGGCAGTGGCGGGATTGAAGTCAGGAAGGGAGCGGATACACCAACACCGTAAGGCGAAAAGACAGTGAGAAAGGTGAAGCAAAGATAACTATACAATAACAGTAAAGGAAAACATCTAGGGTATAATAGTGTATGAAAAAGGAGACTAATATGAAGTTGGTGAAGATAAAAAGGTAGAGGGAGTTGAAGCAGCAGCCCCGGGGGAGGAAAGGAAGAAGAAGAGGGAGAAGTCGAGTCGAGCCGGGAGCGGATGTCGATGACTCTTCCACTCTCTGTTAACTTCCGATAGAGCACAGCCTGGCGGTTCGACTTGGGCAGTTTCTGCATCTATAATTATCACTATACTCTTCTTGTTCTATCTTTTCTATCTACTCTGTACTCTGTACAGCCCTGTCAAGCCTGTTCCATACCAGATATCCAACGTCACCTCCATCCGGGGCTTCCACTCCCATACTCTAATCAGACTCGAGTAGCGCAAGAACTCCAAAGCATGCATGCGATTCCAAACATGGAAATTCTGTCTCCATCCGAGAGCCCGTCATTCGATGAAAAGCAGAGGATGGCATGAACTCCCATGATTCCCGTTCTACTGATCGCAGCCGCCCACTTGGATTCGTTGCCCAAATGCCAAAGAAAATCTCGGAGGTCAGCCAACCACCATTATCGGATTTCAACTTGCCAGCCACGCCACCATGACCCCTTGACATGAGACAGGCAGCAACGGGGCAGGCTGCTCTTCTCCCAGATGCTTCACCTGCCCTCCACGCTTGATAAGAGAATATATCTAATACTCCGTACTCGGTCCTCACTGGTGAATGTCAAAAGTTCAATATCGGCCGTACGCAGAATCATGGCTTTGCCAACTGGCTGTGGAACCAGGCAGCATCTCTCCAATCGTAACCATCCGGAGGAGATGCTTGCAACCTTGTTGCTCTCAGAAAATCAGAAAATCACGAGCGCGCCATAAGAGCCAACGTTATAGATTCCCGTCTAGGGCGTTGGCGTTGGCGACCGACAGGGAAATCCCATCACACCACCAAACCATCGCTGTGATGAATCAACGGAGTAAATTTTGACGAAACCGCTGGGCTGAGCATTTTTCCCCGGGAATTTTCAGCGCAGCGCAACGCAACGCAAGATATCCTAAGAATAACCTCAGGCCTCACTGCCACTGCACTGCTTTCAGCCTACGTCTCTCCGTGCCCCAGCCTTATTCACAGAATCAAGCCCGGGCATCTTGTATGTCATGACTGAGAGAAGTTCTCTACTTTACCCGGGCCCCACAGTAATTTGAGTCATGCAATTAGTAAAATATAACCAATCATTTCGATCCTATTTCTAGGAATGGAATCTGGAGGTCCAGCTTCCCCGCGTTCGAACATGTTTCAAAACGATCAGTTCAAACTTAAAAGACCATCATCTAACAGGAAAATTCCTGGCTGCAAAGTCAAAAGATATTGATAAGTCACCACATCCATGTTAAAGTCTGGATCTCACGAGAGTTTAAGGATTCACGTGTGGTAAGGTTTCTTCCACCGGTGAACGTGCCTAAATAGGCCTAGTGGGCTTCTGCATGAGGAAGGTGGTTATTCCCGCCGGGTGTCGGAAAAGATAGTATTCCGCGGCATGCCAAGATGAGTCATGAAATATCATGATTCTGCATACTTTTGTGTCATGTGCCATAGAGCAAGAGGATAGCTCGGGGTTTGTATACTTCGTCCTTGTCATCTCATGATAGCTTGTAGGTTAGTTTCTTGATTCCAGAATAGCCTTAGCATACAGTTATGCCTACTATATACGTTTTCTTCATGAGTTTACCTAGTTAACCAAAAAGCAATTGCATTACATGGAGTGATGCATGATATATATTTCGGAACACAATTCCAGCCAATTACTCTGCAAGCATTCAACCTTTTCTGGACGCCATACAACCTCTGGCCTATAGTAATCTTATCATATTAAAACATACCTTCGACACTGCATAGAATTCAGATAAGATATTTAAATATTCAGAGTATATTATAACAATATATGAGGATATTCCCAAGGCTATACGAAAGAAACCTACTTCAAGTTTAAGTTCAAACCGGGTATATCCTAACCAAGCAACATACATCAACTCACCCCAAAGAAGGAAAACGAAGGTTAAGGCATATAATGTTACCTCAGAGACCTCCCTCCATTCACCGTTCCTAACGACGCACCACCAGCACCCGCCGCATCATGCACAACACAAAGTAGATACTTCCGATCCGGCACAACCACAATCTCATGCTTCTTCGTACGCAACCGGAGAAGCTTCACCTCGTCATCGTCTGGCCCTTCCGAGCCCTCTCGATCCCGCTCTTCTCGTCCAGAAGCTGTATTCCCATTCCCATTCCCATTTCCATTTCCACTCCAATTCCCAAGACCAGCGTCGGGAAGACCATTGGGCGTCGCGGTTGTAAAGCTTGCGTTTTCATCAAGCGGCTGAGAAAGCGAGACACTTAGATTTGATGCACTAGTGACGAAGGCGAAGATATGTGCAGCGAGCGATTCGGCTTGCGAGGGTTGGTAGGGTTTTTGTTGCGTTTGCGTTTGTGTAGTCGTCGACGTCGACGTTGTCGTCGATGCTGATGTAGAGGGTTGGGTTTCTGTAGTCGGGGAAGAGGTATCTACTGCTATCGAGGCGTCCTCAGTGCCCGAAACAACCGCAGCCAAGTCCGAAGCCGCAACAGGAGCAGGTGTAGGCGCAGGTGACGTAGTCTCGCTTCTTGTCCGCCTGGGGAGTGCTAAAAGGCCGGTACTTTGGATAATCGAGCCGTCTTTGCGGGAGAGGATGAATGTCGATTGGACTCCTGGGCGGGAGGTGAGGTGGGAGAGGAGAGCGGAGACGTGGTGTGGAATTTGAGGGGACTAAAACATTTCCACTATTAGTATATTGTTTTATTGTTTCAATCCTAGAGAGATGCTCAGCTCTGGGTGACGAGTGGAATGCGTACTGTATTGGAGGTCGCCATTGTTGGGTTGTTGCGGGGGAGTTCGTGAGATGGATGGGTTGGGTTGAAGGCGTTGAGCTTCTCTATAGCATTGCTCAGAATGTCCTCTATTACTGTAGATTTGATTCAAGAGGAAGCACAGTAAAGTCCTTTAATCATGGGTGATTGGAGCTGTTTGTTCTTGTTGACGAGCACAACGATCGACAACCTCAAAAACATTGATGACTAAGAATATCAAACTGTCGCTTTTTTCCAGCTACAACAGTTACTTTCATGTTCTTCTTACACTGAACTTGTCTCTTATTAGGCTATTGGAAAACAAGACTGCTGCAAGTTTGAAAAATGAAGACTCCACACAACGGTTGGCACTTTTGAAAGAATGTGAGTGAGGTCTATGTACAATAATGAACTATCCCAACAGGTATTTTAGATAGGAAAATGATAAGCAAAGAGCGAGGAACACTATTAAGAGAGTATGAGGGAATGTCCATGGCAAGGAAAAAATGAAATCATACAAGCGACAGTGATCATGAAGTCTAGCTGCAGAAAAGATGAAAGAAAATTGATAGTGAGTGATGGAGTTCGCGATAATGGCAACGAGTTCTAAGCGAGGTTTATTCCATGATGCTGGGGTGATCGGAGAGCCAGTCAAGGTCGAAATCATCGATCATCTGCTCGAGTTCCCTGGTCTCAGTGCTATCGTCGCTGTCATAGCCGCCCTTCCTGAATGGTTCAAGGCTCTCATTCCAGCTGTCTGGACGATGGGCAATCTGGCCATGACTAGGACGTCTGTCTTGTACAGCTGATGGTGCCTCGGAGGTAGAAGTGTTGGTTGTAGACGAGAAAGACCGACCGGTGAGCGGAGGTGTTGTGTTTGCAGACAAGGAGGCTGCGTGGGCTCCTAACAGACTGGACAGATCCTGCTTCACGCCCACGTCCAGGGCTGCGAGGAGCGCGGCCTGGAGGATCTTATTCTGACGCTCAAGGTGCTCAATGCGTCCTTCAAGGGAGGAATTTGCCTTGGTTTCGGATGCGTGATATCCGTGTGAATCATAGTTCTGATGATTATTGGGAGAAAGGTGTGTGTGGGCAGGCTTCTCTGCACAGCGCTTTCTATGACCCTGTGGGGTGGGAGGTCTCATGTCGTTAGAGCCTCGGTGTTTTCTTATTGTACGTCCCCTTGAATCCGGCTCTCCAGTGACGATTGGAGCCGGCTTTTGTCGTCGGCGACCCGACCAAGTTGGCTTTTGCGGCGGGTTCCAATAGGACTCGCCAGTCGGGCCTTCATCGTCTGAAGATGGCAAGGGCATTTCGGCGCGACTGGGAAAGTCGACCTCCAGGACTGCGCTTTCACGATTAGGCTCGGGACTTCGGACGGTACTCTCTCGATACACGCGGGCATTTCTGTTGGAACCGGGCCGTGAGAAATTCTCATAACTCTCGACCGAGGTGGCTTTTGAACTTGCGGGGGATGCACAGTAGCGACGAGCCAGGGGATGATGTCGCGGGGGCTGGGATGGAGGAGGAGACATGGGAGGCGGCGATGAAGGGCCTGGTGAAACCTTCCGCTGATAGAGTCGATGTGGTCCAAGTTGCGAGTCATCACGCCTGTGCGACAGTGATGATTCTACCCGTTGCCCTTCGGATGCTCGTGTCGCGGTGATTTGACTTTTCTTGGGGCCTTTCGAGCCTTTCCCGTAGCGACTTGCAGCGAGGTCCTTCATTATTAGCGAACGAACCTTCTCCTCGCGACTGCGGCCTCCTTTCCCTAGCGAGCCACGTCGAGGCTGCTCTGTAGACGTATCCTGGGTAGTCGCTAGATCTCTGGCATCTGACGCGAGACTCGAGGCAGGTGAAGCATGGCCGTGTGAGGAGCTGTTGCTATTCCCCGGGCTGCTGGGCGTCGAAACGTTGATATACGGTGGGTCAGGGCCAGGGCGGCTTGACTCGACCTGAGCTGACTGCCGATCAATAAATGACCGTTGAATAGCATGACCGGGAATCCGCGATGTATGTTGTGGTACACCAGGCAATGGCTTGGCAGGTGCTGGGATGGGGAAGGCATCAATAGCACCTTGGAGCAAGGAGGGTGGGCGACGGTCATCTCTGGCTTGCGTGACCTCAAGCTCAAGGTTTCTCGAAATATTTTCCGATTGTCGTTCCGGTTTAGCTGAAGTCGCCTGCTCTTGGACAAGTGTATTTATAGTATCCTTTTGAATGCGGGGCAAACTGCTGGGTGCGTTTCTAGAGTCCCGGTTGTTGGTCTCGAAAGCAGTAGCCAGTGCTGTGACTTTTTGGGAGCCTGGAGCTGGGGAAAGAGATCGGGTTGGAGTTGGAGCGTGACCAGTCGGAATGCGTAGAGCGCCTCGGCTTGATATACGTGGTGGCATAGCGTCAGGGAAGAGTTTAAGGACGGGCGTTGTTGGTGCAGACGAATTCTTGGAGCTGGCTGAAGAGCCAGGAGGGGTCAATCTAGCAGCGCTTGCCCTAGTATGTTCGTTCGATTGTGGCTCCTCAAAAGGTCGGTCTCTGGACTGTCTGGTATTAGCATCGTTGACAACGCGGATACGAGCACAAGGGTCAAGCTCACATTATATCTATCACTAGGCTCCCTTGGCTGAGGAACGTTGATATGTAAAGATGCAGGTAATCCGTTGCTGGTGGGGCGACTACCATGATCCGTGCTGGGGCTGGCTGGAGCAGCGGTAATCGACACAGGTGGTGCATAGGGCCGGGGCATGTGCTCTAGAGCAGGCATTTGGGCAGCCGTCGGCACTGTGTGTGGCCCCGTCGAAGGCTGGTAAGGGGGTGGGTTGGAATAATCGGAATCAGAAGAGAAGTTCACGGTTGCCTCAACAAATGATGCTAGGTCACGAAGGTCAAGTGACGACAACTGACTACTTCCCTTTGAGCCCGGTGCATTCCTAGTCTCTAGGGGATTATCCAACCACGGTTGGCCGATGGTCTCGACATCTCGTTTCGAGTTCGACTTGACGCTGAGATTGGAGGCAGACTTGGGGTTCGATGCTGTTGATCCATGATTCTTCTTATGAACCATCTTCCGGTGTTGAGATCTGGGAAAGTATCCTTCCTGCTGGAGTACCGCCAGTTCACGCGAAGCATCATCAGCTTTGGTCTTGAGCTCCGTAGTCTTCCTGTTGCGAAGGGCCAGCCGTAGGCGCCTCTGTCCAGCCTTAATCATTTCTCGAGCGCCAGTTGACTGGGAAGTTTCTTGTGAGGCCGTGTGAGTTTGAAGGAATCGGACGACATCAGCGACATTTTCATTCCTGGGTTGCGCCCTGAACGCGTTCGTTGTTTGGACTTCATCTGCCATAGACAGATACTGTTGGTATTTCGGCGCCAGGGCTGACATTGTGTAATTTGTTCGTTTGGATGGTTGCGAAGTGGGCCGGTACGTTGGAATAGTTGGACCCGGTGCAACAAGGGGCCCTTCGAACTCGTTAGAAGTCTGCATGAGGGTTCGCAGCTCGGCGGATGTCACCGGCGAGATAGGATATTAGCACTGCCTGCAAGGGTGACAAAAGCTCAGCATCCGATAAAACAAGTACGTGGGAGGCAAGCGTTTGTAGGACCCAAAGAGATGGATCACAATGCACGTATTGAGCTTGGGAACTTTGATAGAAGGATGAGGATCGTTTGCCTCGAAATAGATCAGGTCATAAAATCATGTGAAACGGCTAGAACAGGTCAAACAGGTACCAAGCGTGAAGAAAGGCGAGGGAAAGCTGCCAAATGCGTATTGAGAATGAGGTCTATACAAGTAGCCAGCAAATGAGCATGCCGTTCCAGTTCTTGGGGATTAATAGTCTATCCTAGAGAAAAGAAAAGAAACTCCCGGAGAGTAGAAGTTCGAATTTATGAAGAACTGGCTGAAAATCCTGAGCTGTCAAAGTCTTATGTATTCGGAGTCATCTTTCCTCGAATTGACACTGAATGGAAGGTAGCGTCGAATCAGAACAATGTTTCGTTCTCGATAATTGAGAGATAAAGTTGGACCTAGGCAGAGCTATTCCTCCGTGCCAGGATTTCAAGCCAAGAGGGGGGAGCAACGAACCAGGCGAGCGGCGAGATGCACAGCCAGTGGGTCTATAAAGCAACTGGAAAGGAAGTCAGCATCAAAGTGGGCATAGTGGAACAAGCAAATATGAAAGACAGGCGTTGACGGGCGATCCTGATCATCCTGTCTGACAGCGAGCACGGAAGTTTCAGGGGAGATGATAGATGCACTTGCACGCTTGAATCTGGACGGCTCGTTATCCAGATTTTAGCATGCAGATATGGTTCTGATCGTCTTGAATCCTCGATCTATCATTCTCTTCATTATGACCCGTACGGGAAAGAAGCTTTTCTGCTCGAATTGTTTGCCCATCTGATTCTCATTCTTGGCCCACACAGAAATCAAAGGAAAGAGTGGGAATTGCCCAGTCCTATTGGATGGTGTGCTCAGCAAGAACTGAGCTCATTGGAGATGTTTGAACAGACAGTTGTGCGACGCTGAGTCCTCTATCGCCCCAGTATCCAGGTTCAAACGCATGGATAGCCCTGAGATCGCGGAGGTAAGGGATGATTACCAGGTACAGGGAATCAGGGATCCACCTCTCGAGGCTGGGCAACATCTCAATGCGTACGACACTGCTTTCGATAGTTTCTGTGGGAGCCTGGGAGGGTGGTGATCTGAGTCAATCATCTGGTGACTGGAGTCACTACTACCCAAGTTGGCTCAAGAAGCTAGACAACACGACCGTCTCCTTGAACTCGGTCGAACTCGATTACTCAAGAGAAGAACACGGCTCGAACAGACGAAGGATCATCAGTGGACCATGCAGGAACGCAGTCGTGGCAAGCTGAAAGGGCGAGACTCGGCCGGTCTGACATTGGCAGGGCCCAAGAAACCAGGACTCCCAGTGGAAGAGCAAACAATGAACGGAATCAGACCCCGAGAGGCCCGAGTTATGGAGCGAGCAAATGGCGGGGTGGAACGATGAAAGAACGAGAGGACTAGAGAGAAGGGGAATCGTCGGAGTTCAAGTTGGAGAAGAACGAAGCGAAAATTGTTACAGGTCACATTATCCACTCTTCAAAGAACTCCCAATAATCAGCTTGCGGTCTACCTACATTTTCTAACAATAAAGAAACTCTATAGAAGAAGGAGGCTCTTCTGGTCCTCGAATAATAATTGGAAGAGTTGCTCACAATTCATTGAGCGTAAAAGAAGCTAACTGAATTGTGCACCTACATCCAGTCACACAAGGTATAAAGAGCCTGTGAGGCCGCCCACTACACATCAAACTAGCGATCTTGTCGGTGTACGGAGTACAAACAGTGGGATACACAGAGATAACGACGAGAAGAACTAGTGGAGAGGATGTTTAATATTGCTCCGGTAGCTCAACCGCCGGTTGCATGAGAATATTCTACTCCTGCTTGAAACATCTGCGTCGAGACAATGATAGAATTATGCTGACGGCCAAAATTGAGCCAAGATGTTCCGTCAATAATGGTGAATAGCGTTGCCCTAAATTAGAGATACGAGAACAGGCCGCTTCCTTGCAGCAGATCATTGATGCTGATGGAAATCATGGAAATCGCTGCGTCATTAATGGCCGACATCCTTCTCTTCAGCGACCAGTGGATTTCCCCGAGCATGCAGCTATCCTGAAGGAGCCAGAACTCATTTCAAGTTTCCCGTCGACTTGGGCAGGAGAGAAGCTCGAACTTTGAAGTATACCAGTCGATCCTGGGACTCCATCTTCTGGGTCCTGATAAGGATCCTAGATGTGCTTCTGTTCTTGATTCTCCCGTCCCAGATTGAAGACTCCAAGAAGTGGTGTTATGCTTCCAACTCAGATAGATCGTAATTTCCGAAAATCAACCATTGATGGCTCAAGATCGGTAGCCGTCTATTCTACGTGGGACAGAAAACCTCGTTTTGTTTTATGACCACCGGGTATATGCACCCCTGTCCTGTCTCTAGACTCATCGCCCAATAATGCTCGCAAGACATGCAAAAAGAAAAGCGAGAAGATTTCAAACGCCGAGGATGCCTGCTGCTATGTGTCGTTGACTGCATAAACAACCAGTCTAGATCTCCCGTTTATGCAAGGAACGATGCTCCGCCAATCGCGAGCGATTCCAAAGAAAAATGTGTACTGTAATGATTTGAGGAAATGCAGAGAGCGTCAGAAAAGCTACAGCAATTGTATGTACTCTGCAAGTGAGAGCGAGGTGATATCTATCGGCGCTTCGGCCGAATGAATGGATCAACTTGTTTCTTCTTCCGCATGGGTGCTGGCGGTGGTCGAATTGCGTTTCCTGCTCGTTGTGCAACCCCCGGCTGCTATAGACATAGACAAGTTAGTAATCCAACTTGTAGCTTTGACTAATAGTTATTACTGAACATACATTGCCGGAGGCTTGGCCTCCCTGTGGTCCGCTCGAAGATTTATTGTATAATGGAGCGTACGCTGGCCCTTCGCGTGAAGGCTTGACCAGGGTCTAAACTAGGCGTCAATTAAGTTCAAGAGTAAACGCAGGTCAACTGTAAATCAACTGTAGGTAGATAAGGCTTACCTCTGTGCTTGGGGGCGGGACATTAGCATCTATCTTTCGTCGCTGATTCTTTGGACCAGTCGGAGGCATATTCTTCGGGCCACTGGGTGGGATATTATTTTGACCACCTGGGGGCATATTTTGATCGGGCGCGCGCGGTCGAGGCTTAGAGGCATCAGACATCGGGGAGTCAGTGCGCTTTCGCTTGCCAGGTCCGCCAGCGTTCTCAGGTTTAGTCTTCTCCGTCATGACTTGGATAGTGGGCACTTTGGGATCATGTCCACCCAGTTGTCTGGCACGCTGTTTCTCTGCTCGCTGCTTCTGGTTTCGAGCATGTATGCCTTCTTCACGTGCAATACGCATCTTTTCAGGCTTCGACAAGACCTTGGCCGAACGACAATTATGAGCAAGATGACCAATTTGTCCGCATTCTGTGCATCTCTCCGCGCTGCAAGCGAAACGCGTGTGCCCAGCCTTTCCGCATCTGAAACAAGTGCCTCGTGCTAATTCTTTGGACTCATCGTTGTCACAGTTCTGCGTTATGTGGGAGAAGCTTCCGCAGAAACCACAATTACGTGTTTCATCCAGACCATTAGCACCCCCCGATGGACCCTGGGGTATTGAAATTGGCGGCGTACCCTTTCCAGATGCGGTTCCTGAGAATGGAGATTCAGATGGTAGATTTTCGAGAGACGCCGATGATGGTCGAGATACAGGCCCGGATGATGGAGCTCTAGATTGCACCGCAGACTGAGGTGCGTCAACATCATCCATCTCCACGTTCTTGTAGCCGGTGAACTGGGGTTTCTGAAGAATCCGCGGAACGTCACCATGGGTATACACGTTTCTCCGGCGAGCATCCTTGATCAGACCATTCCAAAACTCGCCTTGCTCTAAAGACTGTGAATTACCCAAAACCCAGAGTGATGATTTGGCACGAGTCAGACCCACGTTCATACGACGGATATCAGACAAGAAACCAATTCCTTTGTTCGAGGCTCTGACGCAAGAGAAGATGATAACTTCACTTTCTCTTCCTTGAAAAGCGTCCGTAGTGTTGAACTCGATGCTGCTGAAAATGGAGTTACCGTATTTTGCAGCGAACTGATTCTTCAGCTCTCTCAGCTGGCCCTTGTACGGGGTAATTATACCAATTTTGCCGCTGAAATTGTAGTCCTGGAAATCTGTCAAGAGACGCTCATAGAGCTGCATCGCAACCCTCAATTCCGCCATATTTATCAAAGAGTGACCCTTTGCCGCACTTTGATGGAGACCTTGCACGTCGAAGAATCGGTAAGGGCTAAGAAGCTCGCTTTGATGCCAAGGGCGAAAGCGAAGCCGAGCCATATCAGGGCCATCTTGCAGCCTACCATCGTAGAAGGCCGTCCGTGGGAACATGCTGATCTCCGGATGCATACGATACTGGATATCCAGCAAATGAACGTCCCTCGGATGGTTCGCTTGCATTCGGACGAACAAACTCTGCTCATATTGGTACTTTGAGGCGGCCTTCGATAATACTGTTGGGGGCAGCTGCTTTGGATCTCCGACAAGAATGCACTTGGAGCATCCGTATTTGAGCGGAATGAGCGCGCTCAGTTCAATAGACTGCGCAGCTTCATCAATGACAACAGTCTCAAATTCGATGCTCAAGCTCTGGAACATATCGTGACCACTACCACTCAGGGTAGCGCAGATGATATGAGCTCCGTCGATGATCTCCTGCTGAATACGCCGTCGGTTTAAATCAGCGTCGCGAGCTGCCGAATGGTTTTTATCTCTCGCATTATCAATCTGTTGACTAAGCTGCGTCTTCTTCTTCTTAAGCAGGTCAAATTCTCGCTCTAACTCTGGTGGCACGGGAAGGCTTTGTGCTCTGCACTGGTCGATCTTGGTGCGAGTCTCTTTAAATGCGGTGTCTGCAGCCTTATGATCCATGTAGATCTTCTGTAGATCTGTGTCGCCAGAATCTTTGCGGGAAGTTTCGTTGAGTCTGGCGTTCACCAGTTCATCGAGCGTCACATCGAGGACGTTGGTGTTAATAGCGTCGCTTCTTCCCAAACGAATGACAGAGAGTTTCTCGTTCCGGCCTTGTATCGTCCTGACTCCGTCTTTGAATCGCATGACCAATTCATCAACAGCGGCGTTACTGGGTGCACATACAAGGAGCTTTTTTGAGGTCGTTGTCCTTGCCGGGGTGCGTGAACTGCTCGGCACTGTTGGCTGCGATATTGAAACACCTCGATCTTTAAGCGCGTTGCTTAAAATTGCACCGACAAGAGCCACAATCGTCTTGGTCTTACCGGAACCTGGAGGCCCCTGGATCAAGGTAAAGGCATCGTTATCTAGAGCAGATTTGATAGCCTTCGCCTGAGCGGAATTCACGTTATAATTATCCGCAAGAGTCTTGAGAGTTGCATCCGAGTAGTCAAGGATTGGTGAAGGCTTCGCTCTTATGATCTCGTCGCAAAGATCATAGTATTGAAGAGCCATGAGAGCCCCATATTCACGCTCGAGCGGGATCAAAGAGGTTATCTTTGCTCCCCAAATTGTCGCACCAGGTGCCAATGAGTTGATGAAATTACTGCCAGGGTTGACTCTGTAGGAAATTTCGACATTGCCTTTCTTTCTCTTAATGCTAGCGACCCTGGCAAGGCAGTGAGGCGCGGACGAATTCGTTGCTGGGCTATTTGCTTTGGATAGGAGCACCATGTCTGCTTCACCGATACCCAGATCTTTGACTTCAGATGCTCCCATGACCGTGCTCACTTCAACGAACGAGTCCACTGATAAGCGTGTAGCGACTTTTATCTCGATTGACTTGAAAGAGCCTTCTTCCTTCGAAGACTGGAACCCTTGCCAGGCTTCAAGAATTAGGAGCGGTTCAAACGTTCGCTGATACTCGATGGGGTCTCTGAAAGCATTGGAAACTAAGGTATAATCGGTGCGTCCTGACTTGGTTGGGGGCAGATCACCATTTGCGAAAAAATCCCACGCAAGGATTGTCCGATGCAAAGACGAAAGATCTGGAGCCAGCCGAGCACGCATATCTTTCGCAGAGCGCACTTGCTTAACCTTCTTGACGGGACCCTGTAGCTTCAAGGACTTCTTCTTGCTATCTTCGTAAGCCTTCACAGCGTCGGGCTTTGAGCTTCCTCTCGCACCGAAGAGCTCTTTATCAAGATCGTCTTCGCTTTCTGATTCTGATTCGGAGCCAGACGATACCATCATGCTATCGGCCGGAGCGTGGTCCTTACCCTTCACCCCTAGCCCATGAATTGCAGAGCCTTGCCCAGCAGTTTGCTCGGCAACACCAACTGCTGGAGCGCTCCTTTTAAGACGTGCCAACTCTGCCATGTCACGCTTCTTCTTGGCTTCCCTCTCCCTTTCACGTTTCTCCTTGAAGGTTTGAATTTGAAGATCGTTCGGCTGGCGTGGAGCCGGGGTGGTAGACGGCCTGGGAATAGTAGGAAGTGTCTTGACTGGTTTCCCTGCTTTCCTCCTTGCTGCTTCTATTGCTGCAAGTCTATCCTTGTTCAACTCGACAGACCGTGACAGCTGTAATAGAACATCATCCGAGAGGTCGCTTTCGTCGAAGTCGTCTGCTGTCCTTGAAGGGCTTTCTGTAGGCGAAGGCCCAGTTGATTTAGCGAAAGCAGTAATCATACTCTGCTTCTTGAGACTAGCAGTCGATGCCGTCACTACAGGTTTCTTATAATATGCCTCTAGAGCCCTCACAAGTTCCGCCTTCTCACGGGGGGTGATTATCGTTTTGATCGTAGCATTGATGGCCACCCCCTCGACAAAGCTCAAGGCATCTTCTTGCAGTGTTGTGACGCTGAGTTCACCCAGACGACGAAGAATTTTGGAAACAAGCCCAACAACGGTAGTTGCGAGATATTCATCTTTGAGTCGCAGCCATTTTACCATGCCACTCACTGTTACTGTTGGAGGTTTGAGGAAGTTTTCACGAGCGGAAGCTTCCTGCGTAGAATCTGCATCAATCACAGCACCCAGGAAGACACCATACTGGCTGAAGAGGAAATCAGCGAACTGAATAGTGTCACGACAAAACTCCAACATCACTCCCTTGTCGTTTCCTCGCAAATGCCAGTACTCTGTTTCGTGAAAAATTGTCGTCAAAGCTTGCCAGAGATATTCCCAAAGCTTTTGAAGAGAAAGTGTTTCTCTGCGGTCAACAAGCTTGCGAGTTCTGAGCATGCCAGTCTGACTGTCGCATAGAATATCCACAATGTTTGTTCCGGTATGAATCATTCTCGGCGCTGAAGCGAATGTCTTCATGTTTGATATACGTCGGAATGACCAGCTGAGTCCATACATCGTTGTAGTAAAAAAAGATTGAAGCAGATGGGAGATAGCATCCCTCCGAGCTGACTGGCCGCTGACATTCTTTATCAAATCCACAGCAGCCTGATAGGTATTGTGGTCGGCCGCAAAAAGGGTGGAAACAAGAGCGCTGCCAGTGTCTTGGCTTCTGAAGAGTTCATCCAAGTGTTCTGGCTTGAAATCGGCAAGCCTTTCAATCATCTGGCAAGCAATGTGGGTAAGGTGGCCGTATATGGTGTTGAAATGGGTCTTCTCTGGGCTGGCTCCCCCTTTTAAGGAGAACTTTTCTAGACCAACCAGTGGTAGGATACCGAGTAGAGCTGATGTCGACAAGGCTAGATCATCTTCATGAAGGTGTAGAATGACCGCGTCCCAAATTGAAGAGGAATACGTACTTACGCCATGCTGAAGCTCATTGTCCCTGAGAATGACCTCATAATCACTCTTGAGGGATTGGCACTCAAGAGCTAATGTGTTTCGAATGACGTCCATACAGAGTGACTTGATTTCACCCTGTCGTTTTTGCTCAACGGCAAATTGTGGAGGTTTTAGTATTTTACCGATATGCTCGCTTACAACGCCCAGAGTCTCGGATAGGACTATGCGTGCCACCGACCCTCTCGATGATTCATGGTCAGTGAAACTGCGAAGCGTATGGAGCAGGCTAACCAATCCGAGGCGAAAGCAATGGTATCTCGCCAAGTTTGGAAAGCGCAGATTTTGCAGCCGATCCATCACTTGGGAGACAAGAGACCTGCATGCTGTAGGTTGGTGAGCGCCTTTCAATGATGACATGAAAGGGCTTATCCATGACAGCATATCCTTCATGGCCGACTTGTCGTATGGCTCACCGTCCGTAACTTGCTCGAGAAAAGTATTGAGTTGAGGATTATAAAAAACGAGCTCAATGATAGCCTGTGGTGATATGGTTTGCATTGCATCCCAGAAATCCCCAGGGGCCTTCTCTAGGAAGATCTGGACAGTATTCAGAGTGAATCGCAACCCAGGGGACTGAATGGCAAGATGATCGACGGAGAGGCGACAGGGATCAATATCCAGGGCGCGTAGATTGTGTGTTATTTGTTCCTTATCCAATCTCTTGACGATGAGCTGCATTCCACGCCAAAGTCGTTGGACCACCGGTAGCTGTGTCGGTTGCTGAGACGCTGACCGCAACGCATCGAGTAATCCTTCTTTGATTGCCCAGTCAAACTCCATTGTAGTAGGCGGCTTCTGGTACCGAATCCAAGAATGGATAGCCCAAAAGCTACGACTCTGGTTAGAGTCGAAGAGAAAACGAGTAACAGCCGGTATGTAATCCGAGACTTTCAAAGTGCGTTTCGTTTGGATTAGCTTGAAAGGTTCGTCAAAATGTTCTGTTAACAGGCTATCGTTGCGCAGCATAGCATCACAACTTAGTGTCTCGAAGATAGACAGTAATGATGCCCTATCAAGCACGTGTAATCCAATTTGCTCCGGGGGCACTTCTTTTAACCTAGTTGTCGCGGTCGCCAGATTTTTCGTTATCCGTTTGATATCCCATTCGTCAAGCATGCGAGAGAATTTTTCGATATCCTCATCATCATAGTTCTCCTTGAGTTGCTCTATAAGCCACATTTTCCCCGTATAGTACTTTTTGATGCAAAAATCGCACTTTTCCAGCGTGTCGTCTAATTTGCGCCATATCCATTTTTGTAGCTCCTCGACCTCTTCCTCATTATAGGCAAGTATGCGCATGCACGACAGAAACTTCTCCTTGCGGCTATTTGCCTCTGCCACCAAATCTGCAACACTTTTCCCGGACTCATCTTTTTCGGTTTCGTCGTCGTATGGTGCGTGATCGTCGTCATGTTGCCGAGGACATAGGATATGGACTTCGCTCGGGAGGGCCTGAAGCTCCCTATAAATAGTAAAGTTTTCAGTATGAAGACAGTAATTGAGAAATGACAGAAGCAAGAGGGGGGAGCGCAATCCTTACGCGACAATATCCATGAATTCCATGGCTATCTGATAACCCTGGAGTGATATGTTCCACAGACAACAAAAGGTCACACCACATTCCTCCGGCGAAAAGATGGGTACGAGGGTGCGTTGAGAGGGTAGAAGTACAGCGCTTCACCCAAGAGTAGTCAAGTTTCGGTTTACTGGAGGAATGGTTTAAAAGACCATAGTAGTTTATGGGAACAGCGCTTTGTCGCCGCAGAAATGTTATGCACCCTCGAAGTACGCCAACCTATTAGGGTATAGTTATCAACAGGCTGAACCAGGTGACAAAGCAAAGTATCTGACAGATAAAGGTACCTGTACACGAGCTACCTCTGCAATGCCCCTAGGAATGATCAAGATGTGAGGTTTAAATGAAGAAAGAAAGAATGATTACTGGACCATTGACCGATCATACTGCCGATGTTGAAAAGAAGGCGGTGAATATTGCACTTTACGCGCGGGCGTGTAGGCGCGCGACTTTTATCAACGACCCGTACTCAGTAGCAGTAGATAGGTACTAGAAAGTATTCAATCTAACTATAACCTATGTTAGAAGTTGTAGTGCTACTGTACTGCTATATTAATTAGCAGGTCAAAAAAAGGTCAGAGAATGATTGTTCACATTAACAGGGTTTTGCGTAGAAATCAGTAGAGTACACATATCACGTCCCTCAACGTCCTCTCCAAACCTAGACTTCAAGACAGCAACGCTCACCACGGTCAAAAACTATGTATAGGAAAGTAAAGTACTGAAGAGCAGCAAGGTTGGAAGCTCAAGGCGAAAATACATTCGCATAAGTGCTTTTGTACAGTGAGAAGAAACGGCGAAAAAAAAGAAAGGAAGATGAGAAATGTATGCCACAAAACGGAGAAAGGGCAGGGACAAAGGAGACGTGGAAAGGGACAAGGTTCGGTATCGGAACAATAGGTATAAAAAAGTAAAGTCGCACCCAACCACCCATGTGTGTATACCGAACGCCTTCTATCGGGGAATCGACAAATGGTGCAAAAAACAAGAGCAAGAGGATAAGGCGCGAAGACTACTCGTCAAACAAAAATAAGAATCAGATCAGAACGCATGGGCAAGAAACCGACAAGGAGCCGTCAAACACATGATGTTAGTATATGCATAGTCAAAGATCGGTTTAGGCGTGATATGATGGAGGATCATGCGAACCGTGTAGCGGACTATGGGGGCTTTGCGGTCGTTGAGCACCAGTTGTTAATGACGACTCCACGCGAGTTAACGTGTTGGTAGATGGGAAGCCGTCGGCTGCATCAAAGCTTTGTCGGGCTCTGTCGAATGAATGCCGCGTCCGTTCGGCGGAGGAGCGCACGTAGTCTACTGCCTGTGGGTGGGCATGTTGCGTAGTATCGAAACTGGATGCGTAGGTGGTTCCGTTACTACCGTTTTGGCCGCGCGGGTTATGCGTACGAACTGTCGGGGCAACGGATTCCGCGTAAATTTGCTGATCATCTGAAAACGGATTCTGCTTCGTACCAGGATTAATCGGTTTTCCTAAATCCGAAGAGGTTGCCGAACCGTTCGTAGAGCCACCTGGCTTGGGCACAAGAGTTTCATGTTGATCCAGATACTTGAACTTGCCTTGAGTGACCTGTTCGCGGATAATGTCGACATCCAGCGGGAAGAACACCTTTTGGACGGCCTTGACTGAAAATCGAGGGAGGAGGCAGATCATGACAGTCACAAGTAGGACTACCCAAAAGTCTAAGGATCCATACGTTTCTGCAGCGGACTTGTAGAATTGACCGGAGGCAGAGACGGAGGAGTAAACGCCGGTCCAGAAAAAGATAAGCAGAGAACTTATCACGTTGATCAATACCGTCAACCAATCCCACCTGTAAGTGTTCATGATGATGTAGGTATTGCTGGCAATAACGGCACAAGTGGCGACAAGGATTCCCATTCGGTTTCGGTCGCTTATGTCTCTCCCGTTGGCAGTCACGAAATTGGCCGGCATATACAGGAGATATGGCATGAAAAAACACATGACAGACTGATAAAAGCCGTCAAGCATATACAACCTGCCACAGATTAGTTCAGTAAAAGAAAAGCGAACAACAAATTTTGTCATACCAGAACTTCAACTGGGACCATTCCAGCCTTTCGATACCGCGTTTATATAGCTGAGGAATGGCTAGGGACACTTTATCGTCAACATCCTGATCAAAAATACCCATTAGAATAACAGGCAACGACGTGAATGCGACGTTGACTAGAACGATATAGGTATAGTCAAATAGATAAGAGCCATCAAAGTCGTTGTAGATCGAGTACCAGAAGAGTGCGAAAGTCCACACCAAGTTCTTTCAAACTTGTCAGTTGAAAATCCTGCAAGCTGCTGATGAGAGTTGCATACCTTGTAGAAAAAGTTGGCGGTCGTTTCTCCCAAGCGACGGTATGAATACCGTCCATGAACAAGCACAAGGCGTTGTAAGAACCGGAACTGTCCGATAGCATAATCTGCCGACATGGCCGCTTGTCTACCCTCCTCGCCAATGATTCCGACACCGACATCAGCCGCTTGAATCATAGCAACATCATTTGCACCATCACCAATAGAAAGGGCCATGATATTGAGACCCTCCTTGACAAGTCGTACAACGGCCGCTTTTTGAGCAGGACTGACTCGGCAGCATAGAACAGACTTGCATTGCTTGCAAAGAAGGAGAAATTTTTGCTTCATTTCGTCCGTAAGCATCAACTTCAAAGTCTCACCATCAATAACGACGGCATGAGTCGCTGCAGGTGGTGAGTGGTCCTTTCGAGCAGCTATAAGCTCCTCATCGGACCCCGTAATGCCAAATTTGCGCAGGTGCTCGTCTAGTTCCTGGGTTGCTCGTTGCGGTTGATTCTCGGGGATGTTGAAAACAATCAGCTCCATCTCGTTGGTCAGGAGGTTACAGGAGAACCCGATGTTGATGGCAGTCTCAACTTTGTCACCAGTAAGAACCCAGAGCTTGATTCCTGCGTCAGCCAGCAAGGATATTGTATCTGGCACACCATCCTGCAACTTGTCCTCAATGGCAGTACCTCCAATGAGCATGAGGTCCTGTTCAATGGCACTGGCCACATTTTCAAGCTTCTCGTCACGGTCCGTTAGAGAAGCAGCGGCAATGTCGTGCTCCTTGCTCCAGGCTCGATACTCCTCCTCAGAAAGCCCTCGGTCTGCAACACAAAGCGTCCGTAAACCTTCGCGGGCGAACATTTCCAGCTGCTGTGCTGTTTCTTTTCGAAGTTCCTGCTGCTTTCCAGGGGCCAAGCGCGAATATATGATACTGTCAGCGCCTTTGCAGAAAAGCCGTATACTGCGATCAGGCATGCGAACGATTGCACTCATTCGCTTACGCGTTGAATTGAACTCCAGGGTATTCAACACAGTGTAAGTCCGCTCCTCACCCATGACATTTAGAAGAAGATCATCGCCCGATCTTCCAAGCAGAGTGAAGCCACAATCGCGCGCCGTTCCAACTAGAGCCGCTTCATCTGGTGATTGAGCTTTGAATTCAATCTGTGGAGGATCCCCGGGAGTGTGTTCAGTTATTACCGAGTGGCACACTGCAAGAGAAAGCATGAAGTGCTCTGTGGCCCGTCTCTGGGTTTCACCAGATTGGCCGCCCAAATCTGCGACGTAAGCAGGTGATACAAAGGTCAGATTTTCATCCCGCAGATAAGGATTGTCATGCAGTTTCCGAAGCATCTCAATCATTCTGTTCGTGTCCACGGCAATCTTCGAACGCATTCTTGCAGCCTCGGCATCAGCATCGCCTCCTTCTCGTCTCACCATACCGATCTGTGCCTCTGTAAACGCTTCACCGTAGGCAATTCCGTTTACAGTGCATTTTTTAAAGTCCATGACATTTTGAGTTAACGTGCCAGTCTTGTCAGAGAAAATATACTCAATTTGTCCGACGTCGTCAGATATGTTCCAAGTTTTTGGTATACAGGCGATGCCGAGCTTCTCGTAGTACATAAAAACATCGCTATGGATGAAGATAGCCTGTGCCGTGCGGACGATTTCAAGTGAGATATAAAGCGAGATCGGGACCAAGTTTTGGAACAGGATAAGTGCAACCCAGAATGTGATCAGACCGGTAATGGCGGGGTTGCTGTCGTAGGGTACTTCGAAATAATTGAGAGACCTATCGTTGGAAGCCCATGCAACGCCGTTGACGATACCCGAAACGAGGCACATGCCAAACAATATGATGAAATTATAGATAACGTTCCAGTTAAGATCTTTGGCAAGTTGCGGCCTCTTCGTAGGTGTCTCGCCCGAATTGAGCATTATTTTTGTCTCAATGCCAGTGAAAACGACAACACCGAGAACCCACTCGGTGTTTCGAACTGAGCAGCCACGTAGAAGCATATTGTTGATGGTGATCGGTTCTACCATCTCCTTTCGCGGTGCGTCGGGGTAATCAGGATCGCGCTGATCCCAACGTAAGGCTCCATTGTAAGCGTAAAGATTCAGGTGGGGGGCTTCGCTTTCGAGTATGAACTCTGCTTTTTCACAATCACGGGCATGTCGGACTTGCCGGCCGCAGTTGAGGGCTTGTCGGACCTTTAAATTGGTTTCGCCATCTAAGCTTTTTGTCTCCACGTAACAGGCACCATCAGGGTCCGACGTTGACAGCACCACGATATCGGCCGGGATGGGGTCGCCATTGTACAGGCGGACAAAGTCACCAACCTGTAAACTTTTCCAGTAATCACGCTTGAATCGCGCATTGCCAACAATCTGCTTAGACATGTCCACCACACTTCCACCTTTCTTGGGATGAGTCGCCGAACCCTCAGACGGGGCCACGCTAT
The DNA here is from genome assembly GCA_027569205.1 of Aspergillus kassunensis. Taxonomy (NCBI): domain Eukaryota; kingdom Fungi; phylum Ascomycota; class Eurotiomycetes; order Eurotiales; family Aspergillaceae; genus Aspergillus; species Aspergillus kassunensis. The sequence continues at coordinate 195,269 of JAPDEQ010000047.1, forward strand.
CCCGAACCGCTTGATCCGGATGCAAATACTGGCTTGAGTCTGTACCTGATAGTGGCCAATCCGAGCGCGCGTCGGGCACTGGAGAAGGAACAGGGGTCATCTGAATGGCGTCATCCAACCCATGGTCACCTTGTTCCGGATCTAACGAAGCTCTTGGCGAGGCAGTGGTTAAAAAAGACGCCCGTCGCTGAGCATCGGCAGATTCAGCTTGCTCCTTTTTCTGGAACATGTCTCTGAGCTTTCGGTATGTCCAGATTGTTCCTCGCGTGCAGGCTTTCTTGAACCGTCGCCATACTGACACACTATCTTCGGCTGAATTGACGTTGGACCAGTCGACCAATCGATAAACAGGAGAATTGTTTAGTTCAGTATCAAGCACCGTCCGACGCCAATCTTCAATGGCATCCTTCACAGCCGTGACGACAACGATGACGATCAAAGGAACCGCGTTGAGGGCAGGGTTATCAACCCCAAATAGCGAGAAGAACTGTCACAATGATATCAGTATTGCGTTTCGAGAGGCGCAGAAACAGAATTTGCAAGCTTACACTAAGGATGATGATGAAGAGGAAGTAGATGTTTGCAATGTTGTGGAATTGCCAAAATAGGTTCTTCGGAACAAAGGTTATGGGCGTATATTTCGCTGTCCGAACTTTATTTCGAGGGTAATCTGCTTTTGGATGCCCGTCCTCGTCCCTTTCAGACTCAGGGAGGGGGATGTTGACATAAACCTTCCTATTCTCTGGCTCATTTGAGGGCGCGGGTGGCAGCGGGTCGGGGGTTGAGTTGGCTGCAGCAGACCTTCGCTTTTCATCTCTCAATTCCTTGTGTCTGTGAACGCGATCCATGATAGAGACGCGTTTCCGCACGCCTCCGGCGGCGGTGGCTCGCTGAGTCGCCCATCGTTGGCGCTGCGTCGGTTTGGAAACGTTGCTATCTATGGGGCGCACCCCGGGCGAGGATTCACTCGCTTCAGGGTCGAAATTTACTGAAGCCATGTTGGACTAGATTCCGCCTTTGAATGGTGGAAAACTGGGCGACTATGTCGTATGGGATATGCCCGCTCCGACGAGCCGAACCCGAGAGCGCAGCCAGTCTGCCGATGTATTTTTGGATTGATATCTTGCGATCGGATGATAGCCAATGGAGCGGAGAAGAATATATAAGCTGATTCGCAATGAGTGCGGTCGTCGAGTGTCAGAGGGCTATGGTAGGAAGCCAGGATGAGACAAGGACGTTCGGTGGTAGGCACAACACGGGGGAATGGCGCTCAAGAGGGAAAAAAATTGAACGAACGAAGGAAATCAAACACCATGAGCCATCAGTATGCTAAATGAGAGTTATATAGACAAGGCGTATCCTGAGGAACAATCCTCATTCAGTCGGAGGAGCTGGAGGAGAGAGTCAAAGAGTAAGAGAAAGCAAGAACCGTTAAGGCCAGCATTTCCGGAGCGCTGGTGGCTGACATTATTCAAAGGCGCGAAACCGCGTATTACCGATCTAATACACGGCTGACAGCACTCAAGTCGGAGCTTGGTCAGCGACTCAGCGGCACTCCCGGGTAACTAGTTGACTAGCCCATACATAAAATATGTATAAATTTCTAGTCTACAGATTTAATTTTAACTATGTGAGAACGCGTCAGTCTAGAGATTTCGATTTATCTTCCCGGGAAGCCGAGTTATACAGTAGTTGCCTAAAGAGGAGATATCCAGATATCCAAACGCAGGTCTACATATTTTATTACTATACTCGAGTACTCATGTCTCACCGTTGACTTGTGAATATGGAATCTGGATTTATAGGCTTATGCGTAGCTCCGGTAATGTAGGTGTATACATTGGTAACATACATACCGCTGGCCGGATCTCCCACGAGGACCCTCCAGAGTCCAGCCTCATTCAAGGCCGGAAGTAACAGGATATACGGAGTAACAGGATATGTCCTTGAAGAAAGGTGGCGATGCCATCCATGCAATGCAATGCCAGTACAATCCCCGATCCATGGGCGCAATTGCCAAGGACTTAAACCCGGCAGTAACTAGTTAATTATTAGTAGTTACAGAGTAGTTAACTAACTTATCCTTCAAGAATTATTCAGCACCGGTTTCTTGAGCTTAGAGCGTTTCAACAGACTTGAAGAGAAAATTAATCGTCATCGGTCAGGCTGCCCATCACCAGTGAGTGAACCTTGCGATATGAATCAGGTCAAACTGAGAAATGTCCCATTTTACTCTGGAGATGTAGAATAATGTTAGATCGGTATCGATATCAACTGGTGTCTCCAGACTCCAGAGTCTCTATCTACGGAGAATTCAGCCTGAAACTACTAGTTAGTTGACCTTGTCTGGCATGGTCAGTTAGTGGACGGTTAGTTTGGATGATGACGCGAGACGCTCCACCTATCGCAGGGGACAGTTTGACCACAACCCCAGGGCCTAGCGGAGTAGGCAGCGCAAAAGATACCCTTTTGGAGCATCTAAGAGCAGAGAGGAACACGGACCCTAGCAGTTTGTGAACATTCCTGGGCTTTCTATCATAGAGGATTGAGAAACCGTCTGCTAACACGCTGTATCATTGACGGCCCACGGACCCGTCGTGTTTGCAAGTGTTGCAGAACTCTCCAGTCCCCACCCGCCTCGCAGAGTTCCCCTTTTCCCTTCTTCGGTTCTTCGACTCCTTTTCGAAGTCTTATGCACAGACCACTTTTCTTGGTCATGTACGAAGTAAAGTGTGGCCCCGTTCAACGCGTACAACATCCGAACATCCTGATTTTATCTTGCTGGAAAGGGGTCGGATCTTCGGATCTAAGGCTGCCATCTTACAATCTTGGACCAATTCAATCTTCTCAATGGACTTTTCTTGAAGTTTTAACGCGAATAGGACAGCGCTGACAGCACTGCCTCTTTGTTTCAATGTCTACAGCAAAACCACATGAGCCCGGCGAAGTTAGCACTGCTTAACACTGCCTGCTCTCCTATATTTAGATCACATACATTCATACTGTATCCTCCGCACTCGGTACTCCGTACAACAATGCTCATGCGGACAGAGTGTGGAGGACGACAACACTGCTCAGGAGTCAGTGCTCACTGCGTCACTGACTGCACCATTATTCAAGCGAGACGTGGAGCTATCTAACTAAAGTTACTAAACCCGATCAAGCGTACATAAACTTTGGTGGAGAACAGGGATCGACATCTGGGAGGGGCCGGACTCCGAGTTTGAGGGTTCACCCGCCAACCACGCATCTATAAGTAATTAAGTATACGACATCGTGTGTTAAGTATTTATATCATCTGTGGTGTAGCCACCGTGGCTTCGGGGTGCACAAGAGCTGATGGTACGGAGTACCTAGTACCTACTTCGTATACTCGACGGGCTTACCTATCACCTGCCTGCAGCTTGTTGTGCAAATACCCCGCCCAGTATACTCCAGACTCCAGAGTGCCTCCCGAGTCATCATTTATGGCCGGTACAATTTCTATGTATGCTAGAAGAGCTTCTATCAAAACTTGGTGTGCATTTAGTCTATAACATTCACGGTCAAGAATATCTAATAATAATCAACATGCAAATACCTGCAACGTAGCAGTACTCAGAGGGGTCCGCTACTGGCACACCCCTAAGTACATGCTCGGGCGCCTCCTTTAGTGTATGGTCGAGTGCCTATTCAAGTGCCCGATCAAGTATCTGCTTACTCCGGACATAGGTAGGACTTTTTTTTTTGGGTAGATGGTCGTTCAAGTGCCTTTGAAAAATCCACCGTATCTGATCATAAGCTCTCGATCCCACAGGTATGGACCCTATGATTTTAAGCAAGTTAGGTGTCGTACTCCAGCTTCAGGTTGCTCAAGGGGTTTCAGCAGACAAAGAGGGGTCTTTTTATATCAAGTGTGACCATGGACGGGGCAAGTAGTGGTACTACTACACAAAGAGCGGACAAATTTAAACGATGTGTCACGTGATCTCGCGACTGTCAACACGCGTTTAACGTGGAATATATGCGGACGATTGGGGACCTCACCAGCTTCATATCTCTTGGCTGTATTTCCCCGCCAACATCTCAGCCGATATGTCTCAACCGCCAAAAATCACTAATTTCTTCAAGCGTCCGAAATTTGCGGTGACCGTTGAGGATAATCAGTCACATATTCCGCTGGAAGACCCCGCGCCTACCTCCTCTCCCCTTACCGATCTCTCACAACTGTTACCCTCAGATATCACGACCCCGGAAACCCCAGACGGGCCCTCACCACAGCTGAATCGAGCGCTTTTTCATGCCTCCAGAGAATCTGTTGACAATGACCCTGAGTCGCAATCGAGCTTCCAAAGTGCCGGAACAGAGACATCATTCGGCTCCTCTCAACGTATAATCAAGAACGGAAAGGAGATCATTATCGGTTCAGATGGTGAAGAATCAGACTCGACAGGGCCTCTTGCATCTGCAGAAGACCTTCTTCAAAAATTTGCACGTCCAAAATCTCCGAAAGTCCGCATCATGGAAGATAGTAAAATGAAGCACAAATTGTCCAAGCCAGCACTGCGCGCTCGCAAAATACCGAAGCCTAGAAGCACTCCGAAAGCAATACCAGTCTATAAAAACACTCTGGCATCCCTCGTTCAACAAGCAGTTGATGACCAGGAGACCGAAGCTGAAATCGAGCGGCTGAGGGCTTCGATCAAAGCTCATGAAACTGCCAAACAGAACGGCCCCAACTTAGATAAGGAAACCGGCCTCCACGAAGGGGTACTTGCGAGCGCGCTAGATGATGGTGCGGATGATAATAGTATGGGATTTCAACGTCTGCTTGATGCTGTGCGCAGAACAGAGGCATTCGACTTGGAGAAATCATGGTCCTTCTTTGATCTCCAAACACCTCTACCTCCAGGTCCAGACTTCCCTCGCGAGTGTGTTATGTCCAAGTCATATCTTGCTGGACTACGAGGTCAGTGTTTTTCTGAAGGTCCTTATTTGCCACCCCTAACTATTTTCAGAGCCCGAGTCTCGGGAGCGAGCCTTCTACTCCGGAATTATCGATTTCATCCTGTCGAAAGAGTTACTGCCAGACGAAGTGGTTAGGTGGATATTTTATTCAGGTCAGGCCCAAACCTATTATGCAGACAGGGGTGTTGCTCACGGTGTATCAGTACCTTCCGAACCTCAAGATAGTATGAGAAATGCTTACTGCAGGACATTCAAGGTTTGTTAAATCAATGCCAAAGAGCATTATCATGCTAAAGTATTTCAAAGCACACAACTGCAAGCCGTATGAAGTCCCTCATACGAGCAGAGGATATCGATACTCTCTTTTGGCATATGAGCGCGAGGCCCGAGGCCTTGGTTCTATCCGATCCGATTGAACCAGACCCCGAGCTCCAAAGTAGGTCCCAGCCCCAGGACTTTTCTCAATTTTTGTTAAATTACCTCACTAGGCGACCCTCCCCAGTCACAACCTCAACACCACAAAGCGCTTTTATCCGTTCTGGAGATCTTCCGTGACTCTGCACACAAGTAAGTCGACTCCCTTGAACTCTCTCGAAGCCCAACTGACAGTCAAGCAGTTTCGAAGATGACACCCGAGAGCGCATATTGAAAATTCTTCTTCGCCTTCCACTTGATGCTTCTTTAACTCGCCATCATATTTTATGCTCAGAAATAGAAAGAACAATCAGTGCTCTACTCGAGGGTGTTGCCGATGATGTGAGCGATGACTTGGTACCATGCTCAAAACCCTCCCAGAACGACTCATGCTAACGACAGAAAGGCAACAAGCATCTGCGAGACTCTTCATACCACTATCAAGGACACAGTGCTTCAAAGCCGCGTTCTAGAGCACATCATACCTACAAATGACTGGATTACGAAATTGAGACGACGGCTTGCATTTATATTCCTCACAACCGACCCCTCGGCTGATGCTGGATCTGAAGGCAGGAAGTCCGAAGTAATCCGAATCATCAATATACTCAAGGATCCACGTTTCGATGTAAGACGTCATAAAAAGAAAGGTCAACCTGAATACGATTACGGGGCGCTTAAGGCTATCACCACATTTCTCAACATTATCATCGATTCAGGATGGTCCGAGACACCGTTTCCTGATGAAAGCGTCAAGAATGAATTCAACCGTGCCATCGACATTCTCTCCGAACGAGTTAAAAAAATATTCACAGCGATTGAAGACTCAGGAGCCGCTTATCTCAATCGAACACTCGCCAAGGAAGCCCTCGAGTCCCTACACTATCGCATTATATACGCTGTTAGGACGGAGCCGCCACCCAAGAGAACCCTTTTCGGATCATCCGATCCAGAACCGGTCCAGAAGCCTCTTGACTCATGGTTTACAAAACTAAAAGCGGTACCCGTTCGGGGGGATAAACCTGGCTGAGACTGCTAGGGCTATACCATACACCGCTTTGGACGCCAGGAGAACCACGATTATCTCCGCGACTGGGGTATATATGTACTGAATCCTCACTGGAAACCACAGGCACAATTCCTGAAGCTTCTGTACAAAATACTCTAGCATAGTTAGGTTCCTGCCGTCTAGGATCCTCTTGCTGGACATCTACTTTTCGGACCGACTCATCTTGCCACGAGAAAGTAAGCCAGCTATCAGACACAAAATGCTGCGCCCATCGCTTGCGGCTCTCAAGGATACGCCGTTCTCTACGGGGTACCACTAGTCAAAGCAGCTCCCGGGAGCTGTCTGGCCACGCTGATTACCTGTGAAATACTGGGGCAATTCCTCTGATTTAGTTCCGATCCGGTAGATACCACTTACGATCAATGTGCACAAATGCATGCTTTTACGCATGGTATTATACCATAACGATGTCAGACCGTGTCAGGCAGGGTGGTCACTTGAGGCATTTGTTCAGATATGGCATACTAGATATTTAGTGCATACCATAGACAGATTCGATTGCTCATACTCTCACTTCGCTGTTCGTATTTGTAATCGAGGAACAAACTTGCATACTGACGCTTTGCTATGTCCTACCCAGACATTGAATCGTGACAAGCGATCAGAATGTAGTTATGCTAAGTTCCCACAAAACCATAGGGGGAAATAACGACACGCAGATGGAAAGTTACATAGATACAAAGATGAAACTGGCAGAAACGCGCTGGTCTTGAACTAAAAGCTATAAGTCGACAGTGGAAGCATGTCTGCTCTAGTCGTAGAATCGCCGGTTAACATTCTTGCCGAACAGAATCTCTCTCACTGCTGGGAGAGCATCAATCTCGAGAAGCCGCAGTCGCTCTTCGAAAGTGTTGTTGATTTCAATCTTTCCTTGTCCGCCAACAATAATCACACCGCCAGCACTGAGAGAAGTAGTTAGTAAGAGGTCACCTTGCAAGCGAGATGGGTGCGGAGCTTACTTGTCATCTGGCAACGTCTCGTTCTCATCCAATTTCACATTGACGTCCCTGCCAATGCTCTTCTTGAACTCTTTCTGCGCCTCCTCAATTGCCGCCTTGATAGCATCCGTATCCTTCTTTCTCCCACGAACTTCCAGATCTGCCTCGTTGAATGCATACAGCCCCTCCAGAACCACGTCCTTTAGAACAGCCTGGTACTTCTTCGCGTCCTTAGCAGCGATACCTGAGACCTTACCACGAGCTTCCTGGAATAGTTCGTCGAGAAGGTCCTGGCGGGAAGAGAGTACGCGGAGACGAGTGCGGTTCGCAAGTGTAGAACGGGTAATCTGTTGGGACATGGCGGCCTGCTTGAACTTCTTCTCGTAGAGGGTGTCGATTGCGGCGGTTTCCTGGCGGACGAGCCTGGACTTCTCGATTGCGAATTCTTCGTCGGCCTTGAGCTGAATTTCGCGGGCCTTCTCAAGAGCTTCTTGCCGGATGAAGGCGGTCATTTTGCGGAGCTCGCCCGCGACCTGATCATCGGGGTTTGTATGAGCTGGGAAATGGATCTGGTTATATCATGGTAGCGTACCTGGTCGTCGGAGAGAGCATGGCTTTGCGACATCTTGTTTGAGGTAATAGACCGAAGCTGGGGCTAGAGTTGAGTTGAAGTCAAGGTAGAGGAGTCGCGCGGGTCAAGCTCGGGATCTGGGGTGAGGTTGGACAGGTCAGCGTTGGATCCGCAGCACGGGCGTAGAAGCGGCATGTGGTGTGGTCAGAAGAGGCCTGGAATGGGGGTGCAAAGTCACCTTATCTAGTCTATAATACTAGTTTCGAGATTGTGAGAGGGTGGAAGGGCAGGATGATGAGCAAAGAGGGCAGGCTTGCAGATAGAGACGAGACGATGCTTAGTTTAAGGATGACTTGGCGGATTGATTGACTAGACTTTGTTCCCGCCCGCATCCATGAGATCACTCTCCATCTCACCCCTTTAAGCTCGAGCTCTCCTTCTCTTTCTCCCATACTCCAACTTTGAATTTTGACCATGGCATCTTATCTACTCTCTAGCTCTGCTCGCCCTGTCTAGTGCTTCACGGTGTCCGGATCTATACTCCGCACTCTGCCGCCAATGCATGAGGGCATCCCGTGATGGGCAAACTTGGTGACCTGTCGCCCCAGGGGAGTGTCGCGGTAAGTTGCTTGCTGTATTACACATTTCTTATTGCTAATGCGAGCTTGCATTCCAGATCGGGGTCCTGGTCGGGTTGATTTCGACCAGTCTCCAAGCGATTGGTCTGACCCTCCAGCGCAAGTCGCATATACTAGAAGACGAGAAGCATCCCTACGAGCTACGCAGACCCCCTTACAAGCGACGAAGATGGCAGGTATGGACGGAAGGCCACGACTTTTTAGTTACATCATGCTGATCTGCTGCAGCTGGGAATGTTGATGTTTGTTGTGTCTAACATCGTTGGAAGTACAATCCAAATCACGACGCTTCCACTACCTGTGCTTTCGACGCTCCAAGCAGTCAGTATTTCAGATCTTCTATGATTGTTAACTTGGCTAAGATAGCTTTCTACAGTCGGGTCTCGTCTTCAATACCATTTTCGCTACGTTGATTCTTGGGGAATCATTCACTCGATACTCACTGGTCGGTACCATCTTGGTCTGCGGGGGAGCTGTTCTCATAGCGGTCTTTGGAGCCATCGGGGAGCCGGCGCATTCTCTTAATCAACTTCTCGAACTTCTTCGTGGTCGAAACTTTATACTTTGGGTGGCGGGGACAGCTGTCCTCTCGCTAGTCATCTTTGTCGGATCAAATGTCTTAAAGTTTCTCACCTCCGCTCGGGCAAAGCATCCTACGCTGCGGAACTCTTACACACCACGCCTGAATATAACGCACGCCCGTGTTCGGCTTATACGTGGACTTTGTTATGGGCTAATAAGCGGTATTCTCTCGGCGCATTCGCTCCTCCTAGCTAAATCAGCGGTGGAACTACTAGTTCGCACAATCGTGGATCGCCATAACCAGTTCAATCGCTGGCAATCATGGGCAATCCTGTTCTCGATGATCGGACTTGCTCTCACGCAATTGTACTACCTTCATCGAGGTCTGAAGCTTTGCAGCACCAGCATCCTCTACCCGTTCGTCTTTTGCATATACAACATTATCGCTATTCTAGACGGTCTAATATACTTCCGCCAAATGTCTCAGTTGACGAAGCTCCATGCCGGGCTGATTGCTCTGGGGACGGTTGTCCTCCTGGCCGGGGTGCTCTGTTTGTCATGGCGTCTAGAAGACATCGATGCCCATGCACCTATGACTGTGGCGGGGCCGTCACAGGCCGCCTTGGGCCCGGGAATGGCAGCCATTGATGAACGCACTGAATCCCCTCACGGGTTAGACCTATATGATGAGGAGGGCCAGATTGGAGAACGAGAACCCTTGCTCCGCTCGACCCATCCGTCCTCCCGCCAGCGAGCCCCAAGTCTTCCTTTATACTCGACGATGTCAAAACGAACCTCCACCTCATCCAACATGGATTCGGCCTCGATTTGGGCTGAACTCGACGATTCCGACGACGGGACTACCGACACGGGTGCGCGTACGTCTCTACTCACCCGGTTCTCCGTCGACCCGCTTAAGAACAGACCACGAAGCAAAAGCGGTGCCGTCCGTGTACCATCAGGTCTCCAAGGCTGGAGCCCGCGACGACTTTCCCAATCCATCCAGGAGGCTAGGAAGCCGCGGAGGACATCTCTTTCTGGGCCTGAGAACCGCCTCCTACTCCCCAAACGTCGGACAGCTGGCCCTGCCACCAGTACGGACCCCAGTCTGACTGGATATGGCACCTCAGATACTCATAACAGTTCCCGCGAGCAAGAGCAACGCCAGCACGAGTCTCCACTCAACGAGACACCACGCACCCTCGCGGGCTCGAGGAGCGTGCTAGGGGTTTGGAGGACGGGTCTACGCTATCTAGCCCGTGTAAGCGGTCAAGGTCAAGGCCAACGTCAAACCCGGGGAGGGGGAGCAGAACGGCCTGATCCCGAAGCTAGCCCGATTTTACCTAACCACGGACATTCTACCGAGCAATAACACTCCGTACACCCGGCCCAGGCGGTCTTCCTTTTCTTCTCTCCCTTTATACCTTCTCTTTCCTTTATTCTCTCGTATACGCCGTAACCGACATGAGAGATATTCTCTCTCTTTCTGTCTCACACACATCGTACCACATGAAGACTATTCAACCCCTGTCGCCATCTTCTAGACAACAAATACCAACAATCTACCTTTCCTTATTTTCCTCTTAACTATTATATCCTACACCTTAATGAATACAGTGAACCCAGCAAGACATGTACAGTACAATCCAATATACGAGAAAGCTCATTTAATCTTTTGCTCTTTATCAACTTTATATCCAATCAATATATGTTGACTATGGGAAGGGCAATAGTCGGGGCTCGGCTTCATGTACGAGCCTTGGTGTTACCACATTGATACCATGTCCTTTCTGGAATTTTTGTGAGCGCTCGAAGAAGCTATTGATGTATTTGGGAATGTAGGTTCCAGGCAGCCGCATCAGTTATATCATTTCACCGACTCGTCCATCCCCAGCTCGTAGCCCTCTGCCACGCCCCAATAACCAAATGTTCAAGTCTCTGCAACATTCCATATCACTAATCGGTAGAGGACCGCCCGGGTTCTTGACATATCTATGCCGGATCATTCTGATTGATCGGCCGGCGCACGGAAGAGATAGAGAACACAGCACAACTTCAATTTTTTAAGAATGACTTTGCCACCACATCACAGAGATGGATTAATATATATAACCATGGTATAAAGAATAACATAACAATATTTCATAATGACACTCGCTCAAAAGTCAAACCTCAGCGCAATACTCGGCATACTCTGCTGTCCAGTTCTAGCCTCCTCACTATCCTGTCCAGCCCGATCCGCCCCAGCACCTGCCCCAAGATCCACACTGCGCAGAATCTCTTCAAGTAGACCCTTCTGCCCCGGGCTCATAATCGTCACTAATCCCCTGAAGACCAGCTGATTGGCCTTTGCGAGTTCTAGCAGGTACACTGCTGTTTCCTGGTGTATGGATTCGCCCTCACGTTTGGCACGCGCAAGAAGACATGACATGACGAGCGATATGGCTGTGGGAATCTCTGATGAGGCGAATGTGTTTGCTGTCGTTACGCAGGAGACTAACGTGCGGGCGACGATTGTCCTTGAGTTTTCCGGATCGTTGAGGACCTCTCCGAATTCAGAGGGGGTACCGACAAGGAATGAAACAAGGCGCGGTATCAGGTATCTGGCGACTGTTTCATCTGTGGGGGATTTGGATGTTGAGGAAAGGAGGATAGAGCGGATGCAGCCTGCTGCAACGCTAGCGATGCCGACATCTTGAAGGCAGTCGAGGAATTCGTTGAGAACGCGAGGAAGTATATAATCGTTGGGCGGAATAAGGTGTCCGCCGGTTGTTATAAGGACGGTTATAGCTAGAAGGGTATTCTTGGCGCAAGGCAAGGAAGACTCAGACTCTCGTCGTTGGGCGATTGTGAGTGTGTTCAGGAAGCGGGTAAGACAGCCGCGGAGTTGGCGAGAGACAACACTCTGATTTTCAGGTGTTCCCAAGCCAGTCTCGTTCTGGTTGCTGATGCTTTGGATGAAGTGTTTGAATGTTGGCAGAGCTTGTGGAACGACGTGTGCTTGACACAGGCCTGTGGCGAGAATCGTGCTGAATATATGTAGAATGCAGGCGTTCAGGTCATTACGGATAATCGACGGGAATATGGAAGCAACATTGACTAGGGACGATAGTGAGAGCCGGATGAGAGCCAGCGCTTCGTCAGATCCCACGTTAAACCGTGCTAGGGTATTAGACTCTCGGAGATTAGGCAGGAGACCTGCAAGGACGAGAATGATACTCCTGGTTAATTCGAACAGCTGCTCGATGTCGTCGGACAGATGGTCAATGCGATCTTCACCACCCTTAGCTGATGGGTGGTCTAGCGCCAGGTTTCGCGCTATTTCGACAATCACGTTCTGAACGGCTGTTCCCTCTGTCAGTGCAAGTCGGTCCAGACTGTCCATGGTTTCAGAGAAGATGGCGTCCTGGTAAATTGCGTTACCCGAGATAATCGGCCTTAGTATCCTCTTCAGGGCCAAGAGTATCTCCATTCTCTGTGAGGCCGAGGTTGACTGGTCAACGAGTGCCTCGAAGGCTAGACCGAAAAGCACAAAAAAGAAGGCGACTGGCTCATCGCGATAGTTGATATCGTGTCCCTTTCCTTTCGGATCTTCGTTAGGGAAACTCTCGTCTTTTTCTGCTTTCCTAGGCTCCTCAATCTGCGACTTGCCGTCCAGGGCATCAAACACGAAATCTATATCCCTTTCCACTAGACCAGCAATTGCATCGACTAAACTCAACCAGGTTTCTTGATAGAACTGCAAGTATGTTAGGTTCATGAATTGCACAATAAAACGCACAGTTCCCCACCTTCAAAAGTGTTTCTCGATTGAGAGCGGCATAAACTTCATCCAGATCGCTGCCTTCCGGGCCAGTACCTAAGCTTCCCGAGATGTCTGGTTCAAAACGAAGTCGTGCATATTCTTGTAGAGAGGATAGCCACAGCGGAGTGAGCTTGAGGAGGTAAGGTTGGACAACCTGATTAAGATACTCGTGCTCAATGCTGGCAATTTGAAGCCGCGCCCAAGCCGCATAAAGCGCCATCTTAACCATCACCCTGGCATTTGAATTGAGACCTTTGAGGTCTCCAATCTCGGTAGTATCCGGGTTTGCTGAGAAGTTCTCCAGACCAAGGACCAACAATTTCAGAATTCTCCCCATCCGGTCAACATTTGTCACGATCCCTGTCGCAATGAAGGTGGCGGAGACGTTGATCGCTTCAGATGCTAGTTCTGGTGATGAGTCCGCAGCGAAAGCTGGAGTGAGGGCAGATCCTATCTGAGCTTGATACTGCTCAAGGAGAGAAGCTTCTGCGAAGTCTGGGTCTGGTGTCTTGCCAAACATCTAGAGTGGGGATTAGACTATGAGTTGGTTAGGGAGAAGTGAAGGAAGAAAATACCTTCAAAACCTGGTCAATTATTTTGAGACCCCAAACACGTAGCTCAACCACATTTGCTGTAGACGCCGAAAAGGCCATTCTAACAATGTCTCCAACTTTTTGCTGAAGAGCTAACTCCGCAGCAATTGTCTGATCTGGCAGAATAGCTTCCTGGACTATCTCCAACAGCTCACTCAGACAGCCCATGACAAAGTTCCGCGTCTGCCATTTTAACAGCTCCTGACCAGCAACGGCATCGCCGGGACTGTTTTCTTGGGCTGCCCCAGCAATAGCCGATGCAAAACCGGCAACCTCGTCATCCGGCAGGTCAGTAGCGGTGGGTTTTAAGGCAGACATAGGAGGTAGATCTTCGACCTTGAGGCGGGTCTTTGTCAGTGTGTGATGACAACGCTGAATCCACTGCTCCGCTTCAGATAAAGCAGTTTGCTGCAGCCAATCCTGGATCATGCTTCTTAGTACGGGGTTATCCGGAGTATCATCGAATGCAATCCATATCTCTTCTTCTAACGCGGGAGAGGCCGCTTTAATTACGGCGGTAGAGTCTCGTTTCATCAAGTTGCTTAGACCTCGAATAGCGACATCTCTCATTAGAGGGTCGGCGGCAGATAGTTCGCTCTGTAAACGTTTAACGTATCCAGAGAAGTCGACGTATCCCGGTGCGTATAGTGATAGGTGATCTAAGCATCTTGAACTTTCAGTAACCAATGCAAGGTTTTCTTCAAGCTGAAATTGCCGTAAAAGCGTGAGAATTAGATTGCGTGTCTTTGCGATGTCTTGTAGGTCCGGGCCTAAAACGTTGATTAGGGAGTCAATGCAGCGGCTTATCACCACCGGAGTAAGATATGACATTTCGATGTTTGAGGTGGCGAGGGTTTCGGCTTCCTCATTGTGACTATCGGCATTGTAAAGCTGGGCTAGCATTCCAAGGGTGCTTGACACAAACGGTGAGAATGTCAAGCCTGCGGAGTTAGCCACCCTTTCAAGTCCACCAAGTGCCCAAAAATGAACCACGGGATGAGGATCATTGCAGAGAGACATCAAGACCCCGACGATTGTCTTCAAGTGCAGACCTGCTGCCATACCACCAATCTGAGAATGGATGCAGCCTAAGGCCACTGCACAGCCAGCGCGAGCATTCGGCTCCCTATTCTCGACAATTGTGTCGACTAACCAGTTGATCTGGGTATTGGTGAAGCTGTTGCCGGAGCTTTCGCATAGCCGTCCAAGCGCTTCCACACCGATCGTTCGAACAATGGGATCGGGATCAGTGACAAATTTTTGAATGAGTTCCTGCATACCCTTTTCAGTCGTAGGACTGAGCTTTCCAGCCGTAGAGCCACCCTCTTTTACTGTAACCTTCAGAGCATGGAGCAATGCAACAGATATGTTGACAGTCATAGCCGCCTTGCGCCCAGGATTGCGCTGCAAGCCGGTCGAAGAAAGGAACGTGGCAATATGCTCTACGCTACTCTCCTGGACTTTTGGGGCATGCAACGAAATGGCCACAGAGAATAGCTCAATGGCAGCATTGACTGCCCCGGTAGCGTGTGGATCGGCGGAGAGACAATTGCCTTGTCTAGCAGAGTAAAGAAGCACCGAATCATGTTCACTGGCTTGACAAATGGGGAAGTTCAACTGTAATAGTTAGTCTTATGGAAATTCATTTGAGGAGATGCGACACATACAATATCGTCAACAACCTGGTCTGCAGAGTCAACAGCGGACCAAGCGGGTCCGCTTTCATCTTCATCCTTCCCAGAGAGAGTCGCACGCAAGTATTGTCTCGAGAGGCCCGTGAGCCCGAACCCAAAATTGTCGCTGAGATCCCAAAGATTGTCAAACTGCGCGGTTGAGGCTGCGATCGAGCTCTCTAGGGGACTCGATTGCGTAGCATCCGGGTCAGCAAAGGAAGAAATGGCTAAGCTCAGAAGACTGGACTGTGATATCACATCCGCGTGACTGAGTGGATGCGCATGGAGCAGCTTTGCAAAGCATTGCAGGACACGTCGCCGGACCATAGTTTCAATGTCAAATAACTGTAATGAAGGGTGGAGGCGCTGTGAGATATCCATTATAGCCTTCTGCCGCGGAATCTGGTCTAGAAATTCCACCGAGTTCTGAAGCATGGTAGCGATCCTCCTTGCTCCATCGGCAGTTATCATCTTGCCATTGAACTCCATGAACGCAAGCAATGCCCCAAGAGCGCATTCCCTGACGTGTGCTAGGAAACTCATCTCCAAGTACCCTTTTTTGGCAGAATTTTCCCTTCCAAGGTGTTTGGGAAGCGCGTTCCTCCACAATAACATGAGCTGAGAAAGGTGTATTTTGACAAAGCTAGGACCCAACGGCATCAATCCTCCGATGAGTATCCACGCTACTTGAATCTGCGTACTGGCGGCCCGCAATTCGGAACTACTGCTCGTTTTCAGAAGGTCCGTTGCTTGAGTGAAAACACGGGAGTAAACGTCGACGGAGCCATACAGGGGCTGTAAGCGCGATGTACTTAGCATTGCTGACATACCATTGGCGTATCCGACACAACGCCGTGGGGATTGTCGTGGAGTAGACAATTGTCCGACCTCACGATTGAGACTGTTCAAGCAGATGGTGACGCATGATAATAGTTGGTGTGGGCATGCAAGCACAAACGTGCGGAGGCAATGTGCGGCATTGATCTGGACGGTATAACTAGGGTGAGCGAGGACCTGGACCAGTGCATCTCGGCAACTCTCGGCCAGAGATGTGAATGCAGAACCAAGGGACGAAATCAGCGAAGACAGCGCATTGAGAGCACTGGTCAGGGTATACTTGCTCGGTTCACGGCGTTCTTGGATCACTTGGGGATAATCCTTGAGTACGTCGTTTATCAACCATTTGGCGGCACTGAGCTGGCTATTTTCTCGGAGGGAGTCACGACCAACAGTTTCCTCAAGTATGCTCCCAACAACTTTTCTGGTCATAAGCAATCGAAATCGATTATATATAACGGTTGGATGATTGAGGAGATCGAGAAGTAGGTGATTTGCAATCTGTCCATATCGCTCCTCGACGATCTTATCACCCAGGATGCGCAAGACATGCTTATAACAGGCTGCAATTCCCGACCGGGCGCGATTGGAAGTTGTACTTCGAAGGTATTGCGACGAAAGCTGGCGAAGAAGATCAGGAAGCAGGAAGAACAGCTTGGTCTCCGATTTCTTAGGAGTGGAAGGCTCGGAGACCTCCGCTTCATCCTCCTCCTCCCCGGGTCTAGGACCAGGCTTCTTCGACTGTCTTTTTGCCTTCTTCGGCTTCGGGGCGGGCATTATCCGAGCGTCCTTTGCGTGTAGTTTCGTGAGGCCCCGCGCAAGACTGGCCGCAGCTGCGTGTCGGACAGGTGCGAGAGGGCTATCGATGACCTTCCAGACGACGGTCTTCAATGTCTCGAAATCGTTTGCGTTGTCAAAGTACGGCGTCGTATGGAGCAGTTGTTCGAGGCAGCGACAGGCATGTACCTGCACAAACGTTGACTTGTCACCTACTGCGGCATTGCGCGCCTGCTTCCAGATGTCTCGTGCCGCTCCTTCATCCACAGGGACACCTGTACCGCCGACCACTTTGCGCAACACAGAAAATACCGATCCTCGACATCCAGTATGGTTACTGGATGGCTTTAGTAGCTTTAGCAGGCTGGAGACGGCGATACCCGACTGAGCAAAGACGCTCTCCCCCGCAGTAGCGAAGACATCACCGAGACAATGAGCCGCAGCGAACTTCGTTCTGAGATCCGCCTCATTTTTCCCGGCATTCAGCACACCCAGCAACTCTGTAACCGTTTCAAATAGTATACCACGATCGCCCTTGCTGAATATAGCCCCAAAGCATTGACCGAGATTATTGCGGATAACTCGTGTGATCGCGGGGGACGTGAGCGTCAGGACCTTAAACAGCTCCTGCTTCAGGAATTTTTGTTGGGCGGATACACCAGGTTTATCAAGAGCCGAGATATGCTGTACCAACTCCGAGGTAAAGGTTAAGAGGTAGAGATCTTGTTGTTCGGAGGGTAGCGCATGCAGCTTTGTGATGTCGAGCTCCGCACGAGGGGTCGCATTGTTACTAGCATTGTTGTCGGAAGAGGAGCTGGCAATTTCCGCTGAAGACATTGAATTTCGACTGGACAACCAGGACGTTTTCCATACGGATGTTCCCCAGAGAAATGAAGATAAGCTATAACCAAGACAAGAGAATTAGGAAAGAAGCATTTGTCCAGCTCGACATGAACTTGATCTCCTTAATCGTGTCCACAGTCCGGGGGGACGGCCTCGGAGAAACTGTCGGTCCGGCTCCGCATTTTACTCCGAAATACCTGAGAATCATACTGTATAATCGTTTACAGCGATCTCAATGGCGTCAATTGTGAGCAAAAGACTGGTCCAGCAGCGCTCATTTGTCAGTCAGACCGGCTGGGATCTCAGTCGCAGCTTCACTAGCTGTACATCTTTATTCTCGGGACACAACCGTTGGTCTACAATCAGGCACGACAAGGCGAAAAATGACAAGGTGAAGAGCAAGGAACGGCAGATGGTCACAAAAGAGATCAGTGCCGCCGTTCAAAGTAATTGACCCTCATGATTATATTCAAGTATCTCTCAGTTTTGACAACATCCAGTGTTCGGGCCAGACCAGAAGTTCAACTCCCGTCTAACACTCGCCCTCTCGAACGCAAAACGAACCGGGATACCGAAGACTCTCGTCGAGGCAGCCATTGCTCGAGGGCAAGGGGTCAGTGTCACTGGACAAGTCCTGGAACAAGTTACAATAGAAGCCATTCTACCACATTATGTCGCAGCCATGATCGAATGCCAAACGGAGCACAAGGCCCGTGTCTTGCAGGATGTTCGACACGCCATCAAGGAGACCGGCGGTACTGCAACGCCGACGGCATATCTCTTCGAAAAGAAGGGTAAGATAGCGTTCAAAAAGAAAGACGGTATCAGTGCGGATGACTGCTTGGATCAAGCCATTGAAGCGGGTGCAGCTGATATCACGTCTGATGACCATGGACGCATATTGGTTTTCACCGAACCGACCGATACTAAGAGCGTCAGTGAAGCCCTTTCTAAGTCAGCGGGGCTGGCGATTGAAGAGCTTGAGATCGTCTGGGTTCCTAAGCGGGACACGATGGTCGATCTGAAAGATGAGACACAGGTTCAAGAGATCGAGGACATTATCACCTTCATTCGTGAACAAGCTGGTGTCCGCGACATATACTTGAATACATCCCAGGCACTCTGACAGTAGCAAGCTTGATTTTGCTGCTACGGTCCGTGTATAGTATACCCACCCAAAATGTACATTAGAGATAGAGGCTTAATGACCTTCAGATTAGATTTAATATACAACATCATCAAATTTGGACTTACACCTTCGCCTCTAATTCTAACTCTACTCCATTCGCATGTATGGGTTGTTCCTATCTTGAGGGGTGACAGTTACAACCTTATTGCGCAGTCTTGGTCACAAGGAACTTTCAGTGTTTTCTTCAAGCAACCTTCTCCTTTCACTGGACATACCGCGCGAGATCTCAGTCTAAAAAAATCTTAGAGGTTCTGTTGGAAAGTTGCGCTTTTCGATTATGGAATCCATACACCACGGCATCTTCACATCGATCTTCTCTCCCAACAAAGGCGCAAAGCCTGAACATGGTCCATACTTCAAGTACGAGTACTCAAGTCTCGCTCTCATTCTGCAGGGCAACCTACACAATAAGAAAGGTCACGAAGTCCTTGAATTCTCCGACGTGAGCCCAGAGGACTTCAAGTTCCTTGCGTCCAACGAAAAAAGGATTTTTGAATGTTTGAAATACTCATACAACGTTCTGAACAGGCTGATGACAATCCAGACGCCCCGATCTACACATATACTCATCACGAACATGTTCAGGAGTATGCTTGACGATCAGCTCTCGACCATGGGTATTAATTAGCTCCGAAGCCATCTCCGAATTATCGCCTCTAACTATCATGGGAAATTAGGCAAATGAACCTCAAGCGTGCCGGGGAATGAAATCAACAGGGAAACTGGCAATCGTTCTCGAAGTAGGGTCGCCGGAGTTTGGGATGAATCTAGCTCTCAATAAATGCAAAGAAATAAATCAACATGCCCGAATCCACGGTTCAAGCTTGCATCACGGTAAACCTTACTTCGACAGAGTATATTATCTTCGATGTCTGGCGGCTGAATAACATCGTGTACCCGGGGTTCCTTAAAGATCCCGGTCTTCTCCCTCTGTGCTACGCGAATAGGGCACATAGAAATACTCAGAGGACAATTAGGGCTCAATATTCGCGGCTGGAAGATCGAAACTCGGGGGCTACCGAGCGTACGGATGAGCTTACGTTAGATGTTGAAATGTTTGTCGAGCAGTCTGCTGCCACTCACGAAGACCATGACATAGTTATGAATAGGAATCGTCTGGTTGCATTCGTCAATGAGTTTTGGCCTGGCGCCTGCCGGCCTGGCCTCAGACGCGAAGGCCGGTATACAGCTGGCGTTTAGATTATAATGAACCTCATCACAGCCAAACCAAAATTGAATTATATAATATCTCGTCGGATCCTTAGTTGAGCAAAAAATGCATTCCTGGTTATTCCTTCCTCAGGGCCTTCATCGTTGTACGCATTAGGTTCCCGATCCCAGTGGTTCCCAGAGCATCCATCGAGTCAAGCATCCGCGGTCTATAATCCTGCCATGTCATCCGAACCCCTCCATCCTTTTCCAACGCGCTCAAAGCCTTCTGCGTAACCGGTTTTCGTAACCTCGGCTGAGTCTCAGATATGTTATTCTCCCTCTCAATATCAGCAAAACACACTGCAGAAAGATTACAGAGCGCAGCATGATGACTCAACGAGAATACCGACGAAATAGTATAAGAGAACGCAGCCTCCCTATTCCGTTTGCGTGCTTTCTCGTTAACCTCGCGGATGTACTGTGTGAGAGCTGCTATAGTTGCCGGTGGGATTAAACAACCTAGTGCGTTTGGATCATCAAAGTTAAGTGCGCGGTTTCGCCAGACTAGGTTGCAAATGTCCATAATGTAGCCGTTGAACTGGCCTACCAGGTGTTGTGGATAGAGTGCGTCTACAGCATTTTCGGGCTGGAGGGCTTCGTTGGTCATGGATGCTTCGAAGGCGGATTTATAGCTTGCGAGGATAGAGTTCATGCTTGAGATGACGAAGCTCACAGGGGTGAACATGAGGCTGTACACCGTCGGGGCCAGAGGGACCGTGATCCGGATATTGCCGTTCAAGTGTGCATAAGAGAATAATTCTGCTAGAGTATAGTAGAAGCCTATCACGGATAGCGTGCTGGGTCTGTAATCAATGTCATCGTCGGAAGGCTGCTCTGTCGGACTTTCTAGGATTGACAAGGCTAGCAGCTCAGCATGCTGGATCAAATGGCTCAAAGGTTGCGATTGTTCTGTGGTAAATGGTTCCGTGCGTAGTTTGACGCCCCATTGTCGGATGAGGGTAGAATAGAAATCGAGAAGGATTGCCTTGGATGTTGCATTATCGTTTAGGCATGCGGCTTCGAGGGGGCCTAAGATGTCGCTTCGCAGAGTAGTATACTCGTCAATGGGAAGATATTCAAGCAGTTTAAGTATCTGCTCTCTGTTGTTGGTTCCATTCCAGACTGGGATATATAATTTCAAGAAGTGGAAAAAGGCCTCGGGAATTGTCTAAATATCATTAGCATGCCTGTAGAAGAAGTTATATAAGCATTCTCACTTTTGTATACCGGGTATAGTTGACAGCGAGCGTAAGCACGTAACCTAGCGCATCGACCCCTTCATCATCAAAGTCCTGAGCATACTCGAGCTGGTCACTCAGGAAGCTTTCCAGCCAATCGTTCAAACGTCGGTTTGCAACGTCGGGTTGAACAAGGAAGAGATATTTCTGGGCCAACCCGTCCGCAAGAGTAGAGACAATCTGGTTAGGCAGCTCAATCTTGTCAAGTCTTTCAACGAAGTGGTCGACGCTGCGCAGCTCCTCTAGAGATGTCCGATTTTGTCCAACCCGAGAGGTTTGCACATCCGGCACAATGGTTTCCACTTTGCTCCTCTTGACAAGTCCACGATGTACCACTTGAAAGCTGTCTGAGCTACCCCCTTGAACTCGTTGCAGATTCATTTCCAGCAGCTGTCGCACATGGTTGGTCCATTCGGGATCCGGATGCTTGAAGAATAAGGCTTTCCGACCAGGATCTCCCAGAATAACATCAGGGCAATAGTTCTTGAAAACCCTCAACAAAGAAATGAGCTCCCTATCATCGCCCCCAGAAGAGCCAACTAATTCCATAAGAGCCTGAATCCGGAAGGGCTTGACATGTTTCCGCCTCGTGATAAAAGAGAGAAGATGACACAGCGGTTTCCTCAGGCTAATCATATCAAGATGATTAAAGAGCACCGCATACAGCTTGGACAAATGAGCCCGGTCGTCCAGCACATCATAGACCAAAATCAGCCATCTCATCAACTGCGCCTGCGTTGCTGGACTCGGCTTATTCTTCGTGGGACCAAGACAGCACACAACCCGCGTAATCAGCTTAGACGCAACTCTCTCCGACGGATATAAGTTCTTGATTAGTGTTGTGATGGTGCCCTGGTCCAGATGATTATGCTTCGTGATAATCTTCAATAGACGCTCAAGCGCGGCATGGGGAATGCCGCTCTCATACGCGAATGCAGCTATCTGTTTCGCCAACTTTCCGGCATCGGTATAGCGCTGCCTGGCCGGCACGATAGCGACTTGCAATCGGAGATTAGATCTAGAAATCTAGCATAGAATGTCCGTATAGACTTACCTACTTCAAAATGCTCCAGTGCATCGAGCAGATCGGTCGGCCTCACGTCGTCTGTTGACCTGTTAACAACACTTTTTCGCTATACGTGCGCTGCGCGACAACAAACCTCTTTCCACGTCGGATGACATCGCCGGAGCCCTGGACAGATTAATTGCCCCTGTTAGACTATAGGAAAATGCTTGGCCTTCTTGAAATGTACAAGGCCTGCGCAAGACAGAAAAATGTATCTCACGGCCTGCACAATAATTGCGAGCGGAGGATTGCGTCGCGTGAGGTTGGCTGGAAATCGCCCGCGGACGAATTTCGACAATTGAAGGAGACGGAACCTCAGACAATTATAGACACTCCTGGTTTTGATGATGGATGAGTTTCTGTCCTACTATCTCGATGCAATAGTTATGTAATGGTTGTTTTGTTTGGAGCGGCTGCGGGTAAATCTCGACCTCCGCCGAATTTGGTCACAATAGGAGAACATCAACAACAGTTCAACAACGTGAAGAGCTAGATTTATCTTGGTTGACCTTGGTAATTATCGAATTCAAAGTATTAGTTGCTTGATTTGATCTAGTATAAGTAATCTAGCGCGCAGATGTATACGTTGATTTCAGTCTTGTTAACTAGTAATGCTGCGCACTTGTCTACTACATGCAAATGTGAGCGCATTCGACATTGTATGCTGTCAAAAGTGTGTCAGAAAAAATGACCAAAATCATGAGTGATTAAAGAGGCAATTCCGTAGCAAGGTTCTATCAGCAAAAGAGATAGATGAAGGCAAAGCCTCACTTCCTCTTTCGGGCAGGAGCTTGAGAGGTCTGTTTACCAGAAGCCTGGGAAGTCTCTGACGCCCGGATCTTCTTCTCCGCATTCTTTCCTTCCTCAGATTTGGCATCCTCGGGCTTGGGTTCTTCATCTTCACCTTCGCTATCACCCCCCTGTCCGAACTCGTTGACACGTGCGTAGTCAACCTTGTACTTGTAGCCTTGGTAAAGCCAGACAAAGAAAATCACGTCGTCTCGCAGGGTAGCAAGTCTGTGGAGCCAGGGCATCTTGACCGTAAACGCAAAGAGATCATCAATGAAAGTGTTGAGGAACTTGTAAGTCAGGGCCTTGCCAGGCATGTGAGCAACAGACTAGAGAGAAATGCGGTTAGCTTATTGTCATGCGAATGACGAAGTGTACAAACCTTCAGTCGGTAATTGATATATAGACTAGGCACCATCATGAGGAAACCATAGGCATAGACGCTGCCTACAAGGGTCTCGATGATATAAGAATACCACGACTTATGTGTGTTGTACATCAAACTGTATACAGCGTATGCACCTAGAAGAGGCACGGCAAGAATGTAGAGATAGCGGAATGCAATCTCATCGTACTCCTTGGTCTTCTGTTCCGTGTCGGTGAGCTTATGCTTGTCTTCAAACACAATAACATAAGGCAAGAAGGAGAGGAAGGATCCGGCTGGAGGTGGGCGTAGGCGGACATTGACCGTCTTTGTGATCTTCCAGAACTCCAGAACAATCCCAAATCCTTGACTGGCAAGGATCATCCAGGAAGTGTTTTCGCTGTTATCCATTAGGTAAAGGAAGATGACAGCTTGCATGAACACGTTAGCAAGAATGGTGCGAACTGATGTGCCGACAACATCTTTCTTCTTGCGCCAATGAGACTTGGCAGCGGATGAAATGTTAGCACATCGCGCCTAGAGAAATGGAAGATCGTGACTTACGATGTCGTTCTTGAACGCCAAAGTTTCGAAAATCATGTGGAAAACGGTGACCACAGCAGTAGTGCCCAGTAACCAGATGTTCGTATCTAAGAGTACTCCCTTGATCATCTCAAACTCGCTACCATCCCCACCACCCGGGGTTGAACTTCCAAAAGCGGCTTGACGAGTGGTCTGTTTGGCGTTGTCGTCAACACTTGCCATCATGGCGAACTTCCAGTTCTGAAGGTTTTGGAGCGTGAAACGCAGAGGGACAGTCTCAACAGTAGAGTTGAGCTCAATCATGTGCGTCTTCAGCTGCCAGAAAGTATTCAGGTAGACGATTGGGTAGTACCAGCCATTCTGGCCTGATGCATCCCTTGCTCCCGTTACCTCTAACTGCGTGTGACGACGAATTGCGGGATGAATCTGACGATATTTCATGTTTGAAGAATCGGGGATCACGGAGAGCGTAAAGTTGGGGTGGTAGTAAGAGGCCAGCGAGACATCAGGAAGCCCGTCATCTTCCTCCTCGGTCTCCTCAGAGGCTGCGAGGAGATTCTTTAGCTTCTTAACTTTCTTCTTGGGCAGATACTGGTTCAGTGGCCGGAAAAAGTGAACAGCACTATCGGTGCTATAGTCTTTGGCTGAAGGGTCCAACTGATGTCCGCTCAGCCCGACAAGGAAGTGAGCCCAAATAGTTCCATTCTGTTGAGCCTCTTTGGGAACCTGAATGGTTGTTTCCACATCCCTGACATCACTGTAGTTTCCGAGACCGAATTTCTTCTCCTCCAAAACGAGCGAGCTAGATGGAAGAGACTTAAGCGAAGGAAGTATGATCGAGGGTGAAATGTAGATGGTGATGTCTAACGCGCTGTCGGCAGGCCAGATGGGAGCAATCGTGTCGGGAACCGAACTGTAGCTGTCGATCTCGCTACTAGCGACACGGTCCTCGAAGGTACCCATGGCGCCCGGTGTTGTACCGGACCCAGCATTCTGCTTGTTCCCGAAGAATTGACCGATGAAAAACTGCGCAACCAGGAAGACAGCGACACCTTGAAGAAGGGATTTGAAGAGGCCCTGGAGAGATAAACGCTAGGTTAGTAACATGAAGCTTGTAGCTAGCCAGGGTCATACGCACGCCTTGCTCGCCCTCTTCTCGCTGTTGCCGCTGTTCAGGCATTATCTCGCTTCTGGAACGAGCTGAGAATGAGTGATATGGCGATAGAAAAGACCACGCACGGATAAGATGGCAATAGCGTGATGATATCTTTCGCCCGTGGACGAGACTAGCCTAGCACCGGCGAACGGCGGACGAAAGGCCGGCAGTTCCCTTGGCGGGGCATGAACATCTGCGCTCTCTCGCTCTATCAACCACCCAAGGTTACTGGCAACATCAGAACAGAGCAGCCGCTGCTCGAATCTCGGAGCGTGTCCTTTTGCACGATGAATATGCTGAACTCGTGAATGTCACCCTCGCCCTCATGACAGAGAACAATCCCCTCCCCGATTACTCCCGCCCACAATTTCCGTCCCATAGTGAACCGCGGGTATGGGTGATCACCGCGGGGGATTCGCCCATTGGGATCTCGGTCTCACGTCAGGTCCTCGCGCATGGGGACTGTGTCCTGATCGGACTAGCATACTCGAATCTCGATCGCGATGAGTGCCGCAGGGATATGTATGAAGCTTTCGAGGCTGAAATCCAAAGCCACCGCGACGAGGGATGGGTTGACCGGTTCAAGGCTACTCCTCTTGATATAAGGTGCGCGTAGTTTGAGTTGGAATTTATACTATTTGAGAGCGAAAAGGCTTACACTCGCGACAGGGTAGTGGGCGAGTGCCAAGCAGTGGTAGCGGACGCAGTTGCAACATTTGGAAGGATGGATATTCTGCTCTGTTGCACTAGTCAAGGTAGGAATACTTCTCAGCCCGGTCTCATATATTCTAGCATTATTCTAACGGGTCCTCAGCTCTTGTTGGAACGGTAGAGGAACTCGCTGCCTCCCAGCAGACCTTGAACCTAGTTCGGGACCAATTTGAGATCAATTATTTCGGTCCGCTCAATATCATCAAAACATCACTGCCTCACATGAGACGACAGAAGTCGGGACACATCATGATTGTCTCTGGAATTAGTAAGGGTCTTTAGTTCGCTTACTCTAGATTGAGCCTGCCCTAATCTGCAACAGCCGCTCACATCGGCACCCCCGGACTCGGGATGTACTGCGCCGCAGGTTGGGCTCTTGAAGGGTTCTGCGATGTAAGCCCCAACGTAACCCAGTGATACCTTGCTACTACTAACACACATCACCTCGCTAGAGTCTCGCCTACGAAATCGCCCCCTTCAACCTCAAACTCACCATTTTCCAATGCAGCATCGAAATCCCGATTCTAACGAATCTAGTCACCAGCGTCCCCCCTATAGTCCCGGCCTATTCCCCCGGCATCAACCCAGCTCCTCTATTTCGGGGGATCCTTAATCGTCTTATCCCCCGATTACCGAATACACAGACAAATGGGTCTCAAAACCCAAACCAGGCCACCTCTATTGAAGAAGGGCCCTTCTCGGTCCCGGATCTCATATCTACATATCCCCCGCTTAGCTCTGCGCACATGGAAGTATTAGTCACTGAGACCGTGTACGCTATCACGGCGATTGGTGGCCATGAGAATCCTCCGTCGCGTCATATTGTCGGGCAGGAGGGTACTGCGAGTGTCAAGGAGAAGTTGAAAACTGTCAGTGAAGAATTGGAAGATTTTATCCAATGTAGCTTTGCGGTCGATTATGCAGCCAACGCAGAGTAGGGCCGGGCAACTCGGGATGAAAACATAGCATTTGGCTCCAATAACGATACATTCTGAAAGATTATGCCTGGCACCTAATAATAAGGTTACCCCAATTATCTAAGAATTGAATAGCAAATTCTGTATTAAATCCCGTTCATATCGTGCTTTCAATGGAAGAGGATTATCCGGTGCACATGGAACATGGGTCAGATGTCTCGAACTATACGAGCGCAAGGACATGATGTTTATCATGTTCGCTTAGAAGAAACAGTTTCCCGGACAGGGAAAGCTACATGTTTTTTAGCCACCAAGCATGTCTGACCTCCCACAGAGTGCCCATGTCCTGGTTATTCCTGAAACAGCGAATCTCTTTCCAAGCATTTCCATGGGTAGCAGACTTGATACGCCCATCAACTTCCAATATTTTCAAAGTCAGTGCTGTAGGACCTCGTACGTCGGTTAGGATTATATCATCGGATTCTCCGTTCGCTGCGGCCTGTGGTGGCGAAGATTTCTCATCTGTGAGGTCAATAGCTTCTTCATCCTGTGGCTGAGAGCTACCATTTAGTATTTCCGCGGACGCTTCGACGTCATTTTCGGTATTTGACGATGTTGATGCTAGACCATTCCCGGACACTAGTTGGGGGTTAGAGACCTCTCCAGCTATGTTGGATGATTCCTCCTCAACAACTTCGGATCTCCTGCGCGGGCGTCCACGTGTTCTTTTCGTAATGGTCATC
The DNA here is from genome assembly GCA_027569205.1 of Aspergillus kassunensis. Classification (NCBI taxonomy): domain Eukaryota; kingdom Fungi; phylum Ascomycota; class Eurotiomycetes; order Eurotiales; family Aspergillaceae; genus Aspergillus; species Aspergillus kassunensis. Next base: position 222,824 of record JAPDEQ010000047.1, read on the forward strand.
AGGGTTTCGGGCTCAGCACTGCGCTTTCTGGAAAGACCAGCCTCTACTGCGTCTTTCGTATCTGAGCTTGTTTCAGCTGCAGGTGGATCAATGGATGGTGATAATGGCGGGGTTGTTGGACTGGTTTCGGAGTTCATCGTTACTGAGTCCTCTAGGTTTATACTGGTTGCTTTTCCAAGGAAGACTCGCTGCCCGGGGGGTACGGCGAAGGTCAAGGTGGTAGAATTGGTGTCAATTATCTAACAGAGAGGTTAGAGATTCGTTGTCCCGAGGTGAAAAAGGCAATCCAAACATACCCTGGCCTCTTTGTCAATTAAAGTTTTCCGGTAGCTTCTTGACCACCTCCAGACGTCGCCTTTTCGGATGATGCCATGCGCAATGAGCTTACTGATTTTGACCCGGGAGCTCTGACCTGCAGTAAGAGTTCTATCCATCACCTGCTTCTGTCCCCAGAACTGCTCAAATTCTTCTTCCTTAAATTTATCGAATTTACCCGCGGCTCTCTGTTTCGCAGCTTCTTCAGCCTCACGCTGCCATTGGGGATCATAGTGCCCGTTCTGAAGGTCTGATTGGAAATCTCGTATACCAGATCGCCAGGGAGTCGAGTAGCGCAGAAATTCCTGTGATAAAGGGGGTATCTTCCCATCAATCTCGGAAGGATCGGTGTTCGGGTGAATGTCGCCGGGAAGGAGTTCTAGAATTTCTTCCTTCTCGGCTTCTTCAAGACATTCCCAAGCGTCAGGTTGCGCCAGTAGTTTCTAAATAATCAAATGGCCAAAGTTAGCTTCATGGACTCGAGTCAAAGCAATGAGTCGCATCCTTGACAAGGTTATAACTTACCACAAGGTCTATATCGACGAGTTGAGACTTGTCACTAGTCATCAACTTCTCCTCCTCCCATCGATCCTTCGCAACCCGTCTCGGATTTCTTTTCGGTTTGGTTTTCGCGGAGTCCATGGTCAGGTCCGATTTTACTACATCACTCGGCTTAGCTGCTTCAGCGGAAGGAGGTTGACGACAGTTCCTGGCGCATTTTTGTCAGTGTCCAAGCGAAATAATGGTATATTCTCAACTTCAGCCAAGCAGCATGTTGCAATGAACGCATACCTCGCCGGTTGCTGTCTCGAACTGCCTGTCTTGACCGCCTTGCGTCCGCGGGCCACAGTTATGTACTCCGTAGCTCTGATTAGATGAGGACAACAAAGCAGAAAAATCACCATCAACGACTGGCGAGCAAAAGCTAATTTACTTGAGGTCAAGGATCACTGATATTGGCAGACTGGTACTAGTAGGATGGTCAAGTCAACTCAGATTGCCAGGCTTGACGGTAAGGCGCAACCATGGAGGTGGTGTTAGCGGAGATGAATGGAGCAACTAATGTTGAAAGATAGGCCTGATGCTGGCAGCGTCAGTTGATGATGAACAGGTGAGTCATTTCTTTATTCGCAATGTTTGCGCATTCCACAAAGAATTTGCTCATCTCACTCAAACCTTAATAGGCCGAAACACAGCTCTCTGAAATCAAATCCCAAGCGAAGATGATCTTTCGTCAAATGAACCGCAACTCAGCACCTCAAGCGAGTATTGAATCGGGCCAGTATAATCTACAGTATGTTCTATACTTGACTGAAGAATGGATGCCGAAGTAGGCCTAGGCCATAAGCTCATCCGGGAATAGCTATCTCATCCAAGACGATGTGTGCTTCCTTTGCATCTGCGACCGCTCATACCCTCGCAAGCTCGCGTTCACCTATCTTTCTGATATCGCAACCGAATTTACCAGTACATATTCTCCTGCACAGTACCACTCTCCAACCCTTCGACCATACGCGTTTGTGGAGTTCGACACATTTATCCAGCGCAGCAAGAAGACCTACCAAGATAGCCGAGCTTCGGCCAACATGGATCGGTTGAATGATGAACTTCGAGATGTAACGAAGGTGATGACGAAGAATATAGAGGACTTGCTATATAGAGGGGATAGCTTGGAGCGCATGGGAGAACTGTCAGGCCGCCTGCGGGAAGATAGCAAAAAGTACAGGAAGGCCGCAGTACGTATCAATTGGGAACTGCTACTCAAGCAGGTGAGTCGAACGCGCATCTATCAGTAATATCGCTCTCTAACTTCTTGCAGTACGGGCCATTCGCAGGGGTTGGATTCATTTTTCTTTTCCTCATATGGTGGCGCTTCTTCTAGTGTCTTCGACAACCAGATAATGTCACATAATATCCGTAATCTGTATGCATATATAATCCCTCTGGTTGGTGCAGGACACCATCATTGCCCTCGGGATTCGGAGATATATGTGCAGTGGGCGGCTAAGCGACCATGGACCGTCCGTAAATCAAGAAGCAATATATTCCTCCATCGCCATTTCCAAAACTCTTACAACTTCAGGAAACTCAGAAGCAACAGTCCAGCCCAGCGGAGCCCTATCTCTGGCACCCCTTATGGTCGGGTCTGCGCTTGGCTAATCAGGTACTTCAGGTGTTGTATTGTGCTTTGCTGTGCCGAACAGTAATATCTTGAAATCCCTGGGTGTTATCCTTGCTCATGCGAGCTTATTCAAATCTCATCCTCTTCCTCATCAAAATCATCCTCCTCTCCCATATCATACAGAATGCGACCTCCCTCGCCAGGCCCACTACCCTGCTGCGCGTCAAAGTACGGCAACACAACCCCCTCCCTCTCCCTCCGCTGTCTATCGGTAAGCCGCAACTCGAACGTGGACTCAGGCTCATCTTCTCCATCCCCAGCATGCTCCTGCGGTGGCCGATAGAGCGGATTATCATCGAGCAAAGTCACAATTTCCCGAACCTGCATAGCCGGATATCTCGATGCTGGGGGCAAAAGGTACCACTCCAAGACTCCTCGCCCACTCTTCCGCCGATACTCCATCTCCAAAACAACCCCCTCCGCTGAGTCTTTACCTGTCAGTTTATCTAGTCTTCCGAGGAGCACACCGTCTTGTTCCTCTTCTAGACCGAAGACAGGGGGGACTAAGCTGCGGTCTCGGGCGGCCTTTTGAGCAAGGATGTGTGAGAACGAGTGCAATTTTATGACGGTTGTGGCGAGGTAGATCATTATGGAGAGAGGAGATGGAGAGTAGGGTGATCGGCTAGGACGGCCGGGGACATCTTGGTGGAATGTGATGACGAGGGAAGCTTCAGGTTTGGAGGTCTGGGGAGTTGTGGGCACTATAAAGGAGCTGAGAAATGTCGATAGCTGAAACGATTTATCGAGTTTTGTTGAATGTAGTAGCGGATTGATAGAGTCAATTAGGATCAGTCGTCCTGTTACCCGTCAGCGTTAGCAAACCTATACTCCAAAGATGAGATCGTAAGCTTACTGCGATTAGAACCGTTAGATGTATCCGGTCGGTAAGCTGCACTGACTTCTTTGACTATGTCGGCTGGACTCTTCCGTCGAGCGGGGACAAAGGCATCAACGCCGTCGAAGGATTTTAGCGTCTCAAAGGCAACGAGGGTAACATGGACTTTCGAGAGCTGCATTGATCAGCGAGGCTTCGATTAACAGCAAATCACAGTATTCCATGTACCTACTTTTGCACGACGAATGTATTCCTTGATTAGTGGTGTAGCTGGCTGCTCCAGGGAATCCAAGAGGACTGTGAGTGGTGACGCGGTGTCTCGAAGACTCAGCAGTTTCGAGATAAGGAGCAGATTATGCGTCTGGCGGTGGGATAAATCAGAAGGTGCCATTTTCTTCCAACGGAGACACCAATGTTTAGATAAAAGCGCGGAACGAAAACTCAGTAAGATTTTGCGGGGTTCTGATTGAGTGAGGGGTTCGAGATTTTGGCGAAAGATTTCGCTGCCCCACCTTTGGGAGGCTCAACGGCTCGGCCCGATGTCGAATTTAAGATTATATACGGAGTAAAAAGTACGCTCTTTTGAATTCTCAAAGTTGATGGGAGTCAATGTCATAGACTGGCCTTTCATGGTGTATAATTGATTATATTGAGTCTGAAGGTTCCGGGATGAAACGAGCTCGGATTTTATGTCTGGAATCTATGGATGTCTGGGTTTTAGAGTTTAGATTGATTATCTGTAGTGGTACATATTACATATGGTATTATTCTGCTTAGATTCTCGGTCCATGCTTGAGATTTTCAAAGACTACGTACTCGGTACTCCTAAGATGATCCCGTAGGGTGATCATACAAGCACCCCGGCTAGTCTTCTATCTAGTAAGGACTATTTGTAAATAACTGAGGCGCGATCCTCTTATGATTCGAGAACGAAAGATCTTGATGGCCTCTCTAATATTAGGCCAGTGCGACTGTAGTCACAATTCAAGCCCCAAGTATCTCCATTTGAAGATCTGAAGATCTTGTCCGGAGTCCGGAACGCATCCGAATCTCATGTTAATGACCACAGAATCGTCTTCGGGCTCAGCAACTGGAAAGTATAGGTGGACAAGGACTTCTGACCGGGGCACTATGAGGGTCTAACTGTAGCGGTTTTACATTTCAGTCCCTGGACGTCCTCAGCCCAGTAGGTAATAGCCTTATTGCCTTCGTCCTGTCATGCTCACGAGGTGTGCCGTAGAGAAAAGGTCAGCCTGAACCGGTGGGTGAGTATAGATGAAGCAATAATATGCAAGTCCTAGGACCTGAAGCTAGCATTGATTGCTACATTATCACTATTGCGCGTCGAGTTCGACAAGCTGAGCCTTGAAACCTCCAGAGTGACACAGTGTTGCAAGGTATTTTACAATAACCTGGAGCAGAGAATCGAGAAAGTTAGGCGCGACGTTGACTCGGATATCTACTGTACATACTCTGGAGTCTGTAGCGACGTAGGCTGGGCAATCGGCATGGAGGATTTAAGGGGCCGGTGCCTACGCTAACGCAGAAGAAACGGCGCAGAAGGCGGAAGTCGCCGACCGTAAATTCTTTGCACGAAGCTCCAACAATCTTCCCCGAACGACTGAGCAACAGTCATAGTCCCATCTGTTTTTTTTTTTGTACCCTTCGCTTGATAACTATCACGTCCAAATATTTTAGTCACCCTTGTTCTTTTTCGATACAATATTGCCAAGCCACTTTTACCGACCGCGTCGCTCGTCTCCATTTCCTTGAGTAAAAGTACGGACACGCCCAAACTTTCAACCTAAATGGCAGAGCCACCAGCAAAGCGACCCCGCCGGGTTGATAGCTCGGCAATGTGGGATTTGAATGATGGAAGAGCACGCTCGCAGGAGGTAGATTCCGACATGGGTAGGAAGTCTCGACGCGACGCTCGCCCTGACGATAGACGGCGTGATGGACCCCACGAAGACAGGAGATTTCGCTCTCGATCAAGGGATAACCGGGAAAAGCGAAAAGAAAGAAGCAGGTCTAGAGATCGGCATGACCGCGACCGCGACCGCGACAGAAGGGATCGGGATAGAGATGGGCGTGAAACAAGACTTCGTGATCGAAGTGCCAGTCGAGATAGATACGTTGACAGACGAGGTACGTATTTAAAACATCACGAACTACCTAAAACTACTCTAATTCCTGGAGAAGGTTACCCTGCGAAAGGTGGCAGATATCGCGACCGCTCCCGATCACCTATTCGGAATGGTACTAGGGACAGAACACCACCGTTGCGAGGTCCGAAGGGAGACCGGAGGAATGACCAGAGAGACTATCGAGATAGGGCGAACGGCGTAATAGGCACTATACCTCGCTCGGATAAGGCCAAAGAAGACCTGGCCATGGATGTGGACGATGCGGACGAGGACGTGGATGAACTCATACGTCGGAGCATGGGCTTTGCCAAATTTAGGACCACCAAGAACACAAAGGTCCCCGGAAACAACATCTACGGCGTCCGAAAGGAGAAGAGGACCGAATACCGACAGTACATGAACCGTGAAGGAGGATTCAACCGACCTCTGGATCCCTCATAAAACAAGATGTCCATGTCAGCTTTTACCACCATTCTCCCACCTTCCTACAAATTTCATCGATCAGAGCGATCATTTTCAATTTGGGCCCATTCTTCTACTATATGCATTGCTGGAGTTAAGCTGTCATTTCACTTCTCTTTCGGTCCCTGGACTCTTTATCTTTAAGCTCTCAAACATATACTCTTGATGTCACTGAAATGTCTTTGCCTCAATCCAAATATTAACAAATCGACGTTTCAAGCGCTCAAACCTTTTATCTTATCTAACATCTCTTAATCTTTCAGAACATAGATCGGATTTTCTCCGGGGCAAATGTCGCAGCGGAGAGCGCACATGACTTGAGTGACGTAGTTATCAGATTTATCACCTCTCCGACGAATTTCAATCTTCAATTTATCATTCTGTCACTGTGGCTTCTCTTAAACTATCTGGTTCTCGAAACGCGCAGTACCGCAAAATGTCTGCATCAACCGACCGTCGCGACATTGTTATCATAGGTACGAAATAACCACCGTTTCACTTAGTTTACCCCGCAGGGTTAGTGCATTCGATATGCCTTTACTGATGACCGTTTCTCTAGGTGGTGGCATCATTGGCTGTTGCTCTGCCTACTATCTTACACGTCACCCCTCATTTGACCCTTCTCGGCATTCAGTGACTTTGATCGAAGCATCCGATATTGCGGGAGGTGCGTCAGGGAAAGCAGGTGGGCTTCTAGCACTGTGGGCATATCCGAGCAATATTGTACCGCTAAGCTACAAGCTCCATGCTGAGCTATCCAAGGAGCATGGTGGCAATGAGAGATGGGGCTATAGAGAAGTTGGCTGCGCGCAGCTGATCGCACGAGGCCGTCCACTCAATGAGAAGAAAGAGGTCAATCAATCTGGCGGCTCCCTGTCGCTCCAGAAGCGCAGCGCAGCTGCTATGGAAAAGTTGAAGACCTCCAGGATGCCTCAGGAGCTGGACTGGATTGAACCGGAACTGGTAAGAGGCTACGAAAGCATGAGTGACCCTGGTGAGACTGCGCAGGTCCATCCCTTTCTCTTCACCACCTCAATAGCCAAACTTGCGGAGGAGGAGGGCGCGAAGATTGTCATGGGATCTGTCACGGATATTGATCACAGTGGCGAGGCTGCTAAGTCAGTCACCTATACAGATAAGGAAACTGGTCAGCCAAAGACAATCTCCGCTACAGACGTTGTTGTGGCTGCTGGCCCATGGACGAAGGCTGTCATGCCTGAGGCCCCAATTTCAGCGATGCGCGCACATAGTGTTGTGATACGACCGACAAGGCCAGCTAGCGCACATACACTGTTCACCAACATCGAGATTCCAGCCGATTTTGATCTATCCAATCCCTCGCGCCCAACTGTGGCAACGCCGGAAATCTACGCCCGTCCTGACGCTACTGTGTACGCTTGTGGTGATGGTGACCAAGTCGTCCCCCTCCCAAGCACGAGTGCAGACGTTGAAGTAGATCAGAAACGATGCCAGGAGATTATCCATCAAGTTGGGGCTATCTCAGATGTGCTCCGAGATGGTGAGATCGTTGCGCGTCAGGCCTGCTATTTACCTAACGTGAGCTCTGCCCGTGGAGGCCCATTGATCGGCCATACCGGAACAAAGGGTCTATATCTTGCTGCAGGCCACACGTGCTGGGGTATCCAGAATGCGCCTGGGACAGGCAAGCTGATCAGCGAATTCGTGTTTGACGGCCGCGCTAAAAGTGCCAGCATTGGATCTTTAGACCCTAGGAAATTCCTATAATCCACTAGACAAGCCATGCATATAGATATTTAGGGTCAAGACATTCTAAAATATTGATGTTATCCAGATAAATATGTACGTAGCTTGAGAAACGTGCGAGCTGCGGTGGGGCTTGGGCCAAGTTGCGGTGCGTAACGCTGCCACTGATGACAGATAGGTACTCCGCAACAACCTCCGATCCGACCGGTGACGAAAGCAACTTAAGAGCTCTCATCTTTCCTCAATTGATGGAATTTTTATCCTTATCTTGATGTCTTTTCAGAAATGCATATCCCCATTACTTCCCTTCTCCTAACACCGCTGTTTTATGTGGTCGCGGTGCTCGCCAGTCTTTCCGACGATGTGCCAACCCTAGCCAACGAGGCCGCCAGGGCCAGCAACCAGTCGCTTCTTTGGGGCCCATATAAGCCAAATTTATACTTTGGAGTGCGTCCTCGGATCCCAAACAGTGTGTTCGCAGGTTTTATGTGGGCGAAGGTGGACAATTATGCCACAGCTCAAGAAAGTATGTCATTCTGGTTCAAACAGAACTTGTACCCATTGCCCATTTCAAAATCACTTGCTGACTCTTGAAAGACTTTAGACACACCTGCGAACAAAATGAGGGAATGGCAGGCTATGGCTGGGACGAGTACGATGTTCGAAAGGGAGGCCGCGAAACAATCTATGACGCTGGAAATTCGATAGACTTGACGTTTGATTTCATCAAGGTTCCCGGGGGCCAACATGGTGGTAGCTGGGCTGCCCGAGTAAAGGGCGTTCCTCGAGAGGATGCTCTGCCTGACCAGCCGACGACTGTCGTTTTTTATGCTGGGTTGGAGGGGCTCGGCAGTCTGGGTGTTTCGACCGACAGCGACGACCCTAGGGGATTTGAGGGAGATGTTAAGCTGGCTGGGTACACTTCTGAGCTTGGCGACTTCTCTATCGATGTGACTGCGGGCGCTAAAAGCAATGAGCATCCCGAACATGATCATCCTTCGTATGAGGATAAGCCCTTGGACCGTACTTTAGTGGCCAGTGTGGCTGCTAAACCGGAGCATGTTTGGCAAACGAAGAGTAGGCTCCTATTACCCCGACCTGCTCTTGAATGACTTGGAGGTTTGGCGCTGATGCTTCCTAGTGCTTCTATTCTCCCAGATGAAAAAGGCGGTTGATGAAACTGTTGGGAAGTATGGAACTGATAACCCGCCTCCGCCAGCCCAGGTGTACACTGTCAACAACCTGCCTGGCGATGGAAATGTTCAGCTGGTGCAAAAAGTCTTTACTGGGGCTTTTGAGGTATCTGGTGCTGTACTGTGGTTTCGAAGGAATATACTTACAATTGCTAGTTCGACGTCCTCTTCTCCTCAAGCTCTTCACCCCAGCCCCTTACGTGTAAGTGAGCTCTCAAGAAATCCATGTGAACATGTCACTAAGTTACTTCACAGCTGAGGTTCTCACGCAAGAAATTGAAAGCGCTTCTGTCTCCTTCTCGGAGAGATTCAAGAGAATACTCCCCCCTCAGTCGCCGTTCGATTCAGCCGAGTATCTTAAATTCTCCAAATCAATGCTCTCGAACCTAATTGGCGGCATCGGTTTCTTCCATGGCAGTGATGTTGTGGACCGCTCAGCCGCGCCCGAGTATGATGAGGAAAATGAGGGCTTCTGGGAGGATACCGAGGAGGCTAGGGGACGAGCGCAACCTGTCCTAGAAGGACCAAAGGATCTCTTTACTTCCGTCCCGTCTCGACCATTCTTTCCTCGTGGTTTCTTGTGGGATGAAGGCTTCCATTTGATTCCTGTTCTAGATTGGGACCCCGACCTTGCGTATGTTCTCTTTTGACCTTTGTTACGTTGCATTTACGTGTGGGGTGTGCTTCGATGATACTAATCGGGGTATTTCTACTAGACTTGAGATTGTCAAGAGCTGGTTTAGTCTCATGGATGAAGATGGCTGGATTGCACGAGAGCAGATATTGGGCCTGGAAGCTCGCAGCAAGGTTCCGCCTGAGTTTACAGTCCAGTATCCTCACTACGCCAACCCCCCGACGCTCTTCATGGTCCTAGAAGCTTTCATTGATAAACTAGATGCCGAGGGAAACAGTGCAGCTCGCAAGCACGTTGATGATAGCGAGGATATTCGCTCGGTGTTTGTGATGCAGCCAGAGCTTGGACGGGCTTTCATTCAGTCCATTTATCCCCTGCTCAAGAAGCACTACTTCTGGTACAGAGCTACCCAAAAAGGTGACATCAAATCCTATGATCGCGAGGCGTTCTCCACCAAGGAGGCATACCGCTGGCGCGGACGCTCTGTCCAGCATATCCTCACATCCGGACTGGATGACTATCCTCGCCCCCAACCGCCTCACCCGGGCGAGCTTCACGTTGATCTTATTAGTTGGATGGGGATGATGACGCGGGCACTCCGCCGTATTGCCGACACGATAGGAGAGACCGAAGACGCTGAAACGTTCAGGATTTACGAAACTGCAATTGAACGTAACATTGATGATCTTCATTGGGACGCGGATGCGAAAACTTACTGTGATGCGACGATCGATGACTATGAAGACTCTGTCCATGTCTGCCATAAAGGATACGTTTCTCTCGCCCCATTCTTGACGGGTATGGTGGGCCCAGACAGCCCTCGCTTGAAGGCCATTCTAGATTTGATCGAAGACCCAGAAGAGCTATGGAGCGACTATGGTATTCGAAGTCTCAGTAAGCAGGACGAATTCTACGGCACTGCTGAGAACTACTGGAGGAGTCCTGTATGGATAAACATGAATTACCTTGTGCTCAAAAACCTCTATGTAAGTCTTTGACCTACTTTAATTGGCGCAAGTTGAGACTGACCGTACTGTTTCAGGATACTGCAAATGCATCGGGTCCTCAACAGGCCCGGGCCAGGTCGATGTACTCTAGCCTGCGGAAGAACTTGGTTGAAAATGTGTTCCGAGAGTGGAAGAAAACAGGGTTCGCCTGGGAACAGTATGACCCGGAGACAGGGAAAGGACAGCGGACGCAACACTTCACCGGTTGGACCAGCTTGGTAGTCAAGATGATGTCCATGCCAGACCTTCCCGCCAATGGAAATAAGGGTCATGACGAGCTATGAAGCTGTGACTATGTTTGTGTAGAGCCGTGCGATAAATAAAGTAACTCGAGACTTGTAGTATGCCAGTATGCTATCCGGAAAACGCCTTAACACCATGCCTATTGTCCCATGTCATTATCGAAGAAAAAGCTCAATGCCGGCGACGGTAAGAGTCCTCATCTGGGACTCTGCCTCTGCGAGAGCGGTCATCTCGGCGTCTATCGCGTGAGTCTCTTTCAGTTCTCTCCTTGCTTCGAGAGCGCCTCCTGATACGGCGCTCTCGATCTTGATCAAGCGATCTCGACCTTGACCTCGACGTATGCCTATGACTTCGGTGACTCCGATGATGTCTGTGATCGCGCTCGTCTCGGTGCCTGTGATGCCTGCGTTCTCTATCCCTATCGCCACCACGCTCCCGGTCTCGATGTCTTCTAGGGCTCCGTGTCCGGTCGCGTCTCTGTCTTCGGCTATCCTTGATATCTCGCTCTAATACCCATTAGTAACTGCGTGTAATTTTAAGAAACGAACTATCACATACCTTGCTTCCCCTCCACCTTTACTTCACTGTCCGCCGAAACCCCATCACCTCCCAGCGGAGTCAAATTGGCGTTTTCAGAGGGCAGTGGAAGACCCAAGGCCCGCGCCATAGCCTCATCCTCGAGTGCTTTGACCCGTTGTCGCTCCTCCCGTTCCCTTTTCGCCTTTGCTTCCGGGTCCTCGTCGCCTCGCGCATACCATCCTAGATCTTTACCCTGCTGCCATCGTCCAACAGGTGCCATCACAGAGTGACCGAGGTAATTCTCGCGGTGCGCGGAGTCTTTGACGTCGGACCATTTGAAGTCGGCGCGGCCGCCGCTGTAGTCAATAGTTAGTAAATGATAAAAACGCGGCGCGAGAGATGGGACTGCTTTGCTTACCGGCTTCCCTCTTTGCGCACTCCTGCTACAAGATCCATGTTGACTGTGTGTGAGTGACCTTTAATGTGGCAATGGCGATGGTAGAGAATGAGCTCAAAGCTGGAGATCGGGATGTGGCACGTGCGCCTTCCTGCCTAAGGCAGTGATTTTCAAGCTCGCGTCTTGGAGTGACTTCATCGATCTTCTATGAGGGTCATGCCGCCATCCAACCAATATATTGAGATATGTCGGGCCAAAACTTTGGGTAACATGTTTCAAATCTGAAAATGCTTGCTGCAGGTCGATTGCAGGGTAAACGGTTTCTTCCAGCGAGTACTACTACAATTCCGGATCTGATACATATACTACACCTACCTATCCGTTTCTCGAGAAGATCTCTTCACCTCTTCATCGCCCGCACCTATTGTGAATGCTTCTTCTAACAATATTTCTGAGTTGATACGATCTTTTTTTGGTTCAATACCTGGTCTCATTCGCGGTGGTTTCTCAAAATGTCAATCAGAAATGGCGCCTATGAACAGGGATCGCGTCCAAAGCCTGATTACCGAGAAGGTCTCCATCTGCGACCGCTGAATGTTGAAAAGGGGTCAGATAGGGTGTGTGGCTACTATTCTTGGTTATTCTTGCCCTAACGTGGGACATGGATGCTAACGTCGTGCGAAGTACCCTAGGTATGTGTTTTATCCCATCGTCTGACAGGCGCAAGCACTGAACATGGCCAACAGAGCAGATGATTCTCTTCCTCAAATTGCTCATTTTCGCTGTAACCTGGTAAATAATTATGCCCACCTCATCGTGTAATCTGGCACTATTCTGACAAATATTAGACTGCACTTTCACAGCGCCGCAATCTGCTGTTTGTTGCTTGCAGTCAACAAATCCATGTATGGGAGCCCTCTGGCGCCTCCCAGACGTTGGGTTCAAGGCCTGAAATGACTATAACACCTGTGATGAAAGAGCCCAATGCCAGCGGGTACATAGAACCAGCGTTTCCCCATGAAATCAATAGTATTCTTGTGGATGATCTGGGCCGCGAAGAAGTTCTGCTCCTAGTCACCGACTCGGGGAATGTCTGTGGTTATCGTGTTGAAGCAATCTTTTCAGCTTTGGAAAGAGCTGCCGAGAGTGGGAAAGCGAAACCGCTGGACGGCGCGGGAGTTGAGCCGTTCTTCCTCGAACACGTCGGTCAAAGTGCTTGGGGCTTAGCTATTCATAAGTTTGCGCGCCTGATAGCGGTGACCGCGAACACAGGGCTTGTTCACGTGTTTGCCTTTGCTCTAGTCAATCCTTCGTCGGGTACAGGCGATGATACAGTGTCTCAGCTAGACAAGGACGATGCGTTCATGGATTGTGGCCAAACTTGGCTAGATATCAGGACTAATGAACAGTTCAAACAACTACAAGGATTGATGCCGGACAAACATCGTACCCGGAATATTAAGCTATCCTACGCTGGGCATTTCGCTAATATCCCGTCCGTTGCTTTCTTGAACTGTGACCTCGATCCCAACGGGGCGTGGATGGTCAGTACGGATATCGACAATAAGGTCCTAGTTTGGAAAATCTGGGAAAGTCTTGGGCCATTCAACATATACTACTTCAACGAGATGAGCTTCTTGACACATCCAGGCTCGCGGTACCATAAGTGAGTTACCCTAACCGAGGCTAGGTCAATCCCTTGTGCATTAACTAATTTGATAGCGATCGTGGATGGTCTGTCATCGCTCTTGATCCACGTACCTTTCATTTTCTTAAGACCACGGAAGAGGCTTGTAGGGGCGAGCCCCATCGGCTAGTGAGAAATGGATACGCAATTCTCGACTTGTCAAGATTGAGCAAGGGGATTCCAGATGCATCTCGTGAATACAGTTACTTCCCGCCTGCGATCAAAGCCAAACCGGATGAAGCTGTATTACCGGATATTTTTGGAGAGGACTGTCTTATACGCGGGAACAGTGACATTCGGGAGAAGACTGAATATGCACCAGAAGTAGCTAACATCCCCACTGACACTGGCAGCTTGCGCCCTTCAGACTCTACGGACGCGTTAAGCCTTCAGGCCGTGGATGGTTCTTTTCACGCCGATAACATGAGTGGAGATGATGTGGACCAAGACTTAGGGGATCGGGAAGTTGGAGGCCACGATTCTATGCAGGATGTAGTCGAGTCGGATGACCTCAGCGATGCCGACCCGCCGAGCCACGAAGCTCTAGCCACAGCCCAGATGCTCCAAGATGTTATCGAGGAAGCCTCGGGCGATGATCTGTTCGAACTTCAAGCACTACTCGACGGAAACAGTGTCCAGGACGCGGACACAGATGATCACAGCTTTCAGGTTGAGCATCATAGAACAGGACTCTCACATGTCGACACGTCAGATATATCTGAGGATGAAGAAATCCAATATCAGATCTTTGACCGTATGACAACCCATAATTTTGAACAAACAGACCAGAAATGCTAACCGGGAATCCCCAACTCCAGCACCAACAGATTCCAACTTCCCCATCCTCCACTTCACCTATACAGACATCCGTCTTATCCCTCACCCCTTCGCCTTTAATGCTACCGTCGTCAGCGGCAACCCTCTTAGACAGAATTTCATACCCAGTGTCTCCATTGGAGGCTTCGACCGTTTCAATATGGTCAAGTACATCCCCGAGCACGGCATCGTCGTTGCAGCTTCCCAAAAGGGCCGTGCGGCCATTATCGCCCTCACGGAATCACGCGTCACTGGCCGCACATTCCGAGTTGACTGGATCGTTCCTCTAGAAAGCCAGGAGAAATACGGCGAGAGGCCGCTTATTCCGTTACTTGGTATGAGCGTAAGTCCCATGCAGGGGTTCGAAATCCTGCCTGATGTCTCATGTATACCGCGGAAATCGGATACAGAAGACGACCCCATCCTGTCGTTCCGATATAGGGATACCAACATTCCCAGCCCTAGCCCCAAGCCGAAAATGAGCCCATATCGAAGCGGATCAAACCCAGAACCGAATCTAAGCATCCCAGAACAGCACGCAAAGGCAACCTGCGCCTACCAACCAGAGGAAGGCTGGCGAGGCTGGAACCCGTCTCGGCGGTATCGCCTCCTGCTTATATATGCTGACCACACAGTCATGAGCTATGAGTTTTGGTACACATGGGATGCGTCTTCGCCCTCTGCTCCTGGAGGCAGTGGTAACTTTGATGCGAATGGGGATGACTTTCTTATTCTTTGACCCAAATACGAATATAAAAGCAGGGCATGGTCAAAATTTAGTGTTCACACACACACACACACACACACACATATATATATATATATATTATCGGAGTCACATCATCAGGTATCCCAGCTAGTGCTAGCTATCACATTGACATGCTTCACGACTGAGGTATCATGTCGTTAGCCATGAATACAACGGAATCAAGAGCTTTGCTCCCACCCAATCAGTAAGTAACTGACCCCGTAGGATTCCGAAGGGGTCGGTCAGATAGGCCTGATTAGACCAGTTCTGCTACCAATATAAATTAAGTGGTCCGCAGCACGCTCGCGTGCTGTCTCTATCCCTACATTACAAAGCCTGAAGCCCGAGACATATGGACCTATCGAGCTAGAAGCCATCCATTCGGAGTTGCAAAATGACCACAAGCGTCTCCGGCTTGGGCTGTTTTATCATGCAAGGAAGGGCTTTGGAAGACGGATAAAAAGAAGTGGAAGCAGGTGGCAGATATATAACACCTAAGATGGCTTAGACAAGGTAACTATGGGGGGGGGGGGGGGGGGGGGATACCTTACATACCCGTGCCCTAGATTTTTGATGAAGGCAATTATGCAGGTACTTGACCATGTACCAAAGCAGGCAATTAAACAGGTTGGTAGAGATTTTGCCATTAGCATAACC